>JADMLL010000318.1:0-21735 GCA_016920875.1 Columbicola columbae
TTGTTGCACTGCATTTCTTGCAAGACGAATTAATGACTTTTATTTGCCAACATTTCATGGGATAATTGTCATTTAAATAATCTCAAATGTCTTTGATTAATAACTTTCTTATATTATCTAAATAATTTCTATTGAATAGATAATAAATTAGTGGGGGTCACCGACCGTCATACATTTTGTAAAAAGAAAATTTTCTGGCTGGATGCCATTTTGCACATTTTTAGCTCTTCTCATACTGAAGTTCTAATTACACTAAATATGGTTATTGAATGAAGTATGAGTTTTTGTTTTTGTGTTCTCTCATACAAAATACTTGAAAGATGAGTTGAACTGCATTTTTTATACTTAAAAAGGCACAAAAGAAGAAAATTTTTTTTTGTCCATGTTGGTATGATTTGGTTTATAAACTTTGGGTAGGTTTGGGTGGAAGCTTTAAATTGTTGAGGGATGTGTGATCGAGGAGAAATAGAATTTGTTTAATAAGCTAAATATAAAAATCTGTCTAGTTAAACGGTGAGGAGTTAAGTCAGCTATCTTGATTTTTCTCTTTGTTTATTTTTAGATTGCTTTCACGGAATTTTTCTTTTAACATAGCACCTGCTCTTGTGAACATCACAGTCAAAAACAATATATTTTTAAGTAATTGGGTATGAAGCTGGTCCTCAGGGGAAATTTTATCAAATTGACTGTCACATTAATTTTTTTATTAGATTGTACCCCACTCATTCAAATCTTGTTCTTCTTTGGTGTTTAATTCATTTCACTTTCTTCTACTTGGTCCGTAAAATCGGGAAGACATCATCGCGTTTCTTGTTTTGTTACTGAACCCCATCAAAATATAGCTGATCTCTAGCTAAAAGGTTTCTGATCTCTGAGGAAATGGAAATGAAGGAGGATTAGGCGAGAGAAGGTTGTTGTAGTTTATATAATTCAAAATCAGGCCTTTGTAGCTGGGTTTAGCTCAAAATGAGGAGTTTGTTTCATAAATATTGCACACTTTCCCAAATCGTTCGTTTGTCAAAACGCGAGACTTCACTTATGGGAAGTCTGTGTATAGTGGTTTAGTGCCTGACTCAGAAGTTATAGTCGCGAGTTCAAATCCACCCAAGAAGACTGATTAACGAGATTGGAACTCAGCTATTAGCAAAGTGTGCAGTGAGTTTGAACTTAAATTCTGTCTAAAAGGATACGTCATTAATGAAATTAATCCCGACAGCGAAAATTGATGACCTGTGAAGTAAATCGTCCATGAAGATGTGCAAATTTTCATAAAGTGAACTCTTGATCGTGGTGTGCATTATTTATGAAACGAATTACCCGTGAAAAAGTTGGGTGTTTATGAAATCAAACCAATACCACAAGAATACGTTGGTTGTGGTGAGAAAGTGTGCAGTACTTTTGAAATGTTTGCTTGGAGTATGAGGACTATGGTAATGAATTTGGTTCTCGAAAATCAGTTTGCCTGGTTTAGTTTTGGGTTCGGTTAAGTATTGTCACGGATTCATTAAATTTGATGAGTTTCAAGTTTTTTTGTGTTTTCGAAAGTTTTCCTTTGATTAATTTAAATAAGTTTTGTTCTAGTTATTTGTCAAGCGTGTCTTTGGAGTTTTGGTGTTGCGCATCGAGGTACAATGGTATAATTCCTTGGATGTTACAAACCTACATTCAGGTCCAAGTCTTGTTTTATGTAACCAAAATGTCATTTGAATGGTCTGTGAGAATTTCTGCAGATGATTGCAACGAATTGAAGTTTATCTTGCAGTATTGCTTACTTCTAAAGTGGTTTAAGTTGTCTTGCACACTTTCGTGGGGGATTCGTTTTATAAGTTGGACACAGTTTTTTGAGAAACCCAATAAAATGTGTGTTGGTCCACGAGGAAGGGACTATAACTTGTTAGTGTGATAACATGGGGATCAGACCTATGTCCAAGCCCCAGGAGCTGAGTTAGGAGAAGGCAGGATGAGTAGGTTGGGGAGGTATAATTATATGTATAATGACCATTTTATAAACAACCGTTGCTTACTTTAAAAGAAAACAGTTTTAAGATTTAATTTTTATTTTCTTCTTGTTTTTGCTGTGATGGGTTAGAGTAGTGACTCCCAAAGTGGTCTATATCGACCCACACGACCTATAAGGGCTCTACGTCAGCCAAAAAAAAATTTTGGGATCCGTGAAATGAAAGTGGGGGTCCACGAGAGTGGATTTCAACATACTGATAGTACCCATTTACGTACATTATACTATCTTATAATATAAAGACATATATACTATTTATACAGTGAGAAACTTACAAAAACAGGTGGATATGGGGGTCTACCCAAACCATGGCAATGAGTCTATTGACAAAAAGTTTGAAACCTTGAGCAGTGGTTTCCAAAGTGGGAGCGACAGAGATTCAAGGGGATGGTGATGGCGAAACGTGCGTTTGGGGCCCAGGAATTAGTATAAGAGGGCGGTGAGAGTATAAAGGAGAGGAATTAGGAAAATTGATGTAGGTATTCCTCTCGGTTTGCTTACAACTTCATAGTCTTGATCTAGTTGAGAGATGTACGACGATACCTTATATATAAATATATACAAATATACTTTAATAATCGATATTAAAAATAAAATAAAAATTCCGGGGGGTGGTAGGACAAAAAACTTTGGAAACCACCGGGTTAGAGTGAGTCACCCATATTCAGTACAAAACGACGGACCCATGAATCTCAAGAATTTCGGTTCCAAGTATTTTGTTGTTATTTAATGGAAACTTCCTACTCAAAATTGGGCGGAAAACGTCGGATTTTATTTTTGTTTTGTTTTATTTAGTGCGTGAAATTTGTTGATTCAAGGGGTTAGTTTACCGAATAAATCGAAATCCATTCCGGGCAGCGGGGTCAAACAATCCATGGTAATGAGGTGACGAAAAATTTAAATGTCGACTCTTAAATCCGAGACTGAGCTTTCTCAAGCCCGTGTATATGTAGACATTCGAACAACGTCAACGGGTTATACCAATAAATGATGGACTGTGGCGGAGGAGGAAGGTGGGGTGGGGTGGGGGTGCAAAAACAGTCTTAACCAATTTAGGTGTTGATTAGAAAAATTTATTTAAAAGAAAATAAAATAAAACACGTCGTGTCGTCTTGCATCTTAATTATATTATTATATTAAGTGTCAGAAAATGAGGAATTGACAACCAGGGATGAAAGATAATTATTAATCAAATGGTCAAACTGTTGTCGGATTGCCTGGGGGAGGGAGGTGGGGTAGGGGCTTTTAGGAAATGTTGCGTGATGGATGGCCTACAGGATTTCTGTCTTCCAGTCGAATGTGATTCTTTTTCTCACTTGTTTCGTTTTCTTTTTCATTTTGATTTTTTAACGAGGAATGACGTCACTCGTCCCAAATGCCCACGAAAAACGCGAGCTATAAAGAAGAGAAAAAGCATTGAAAGAAAATTTGGCTGATATTCAATAGCAATAATTTACTTTAAACTTACGAGTCAAGTGTTTCAAACTTTTTTTCCTGACGTCATCTCGTAATAAACACTCCTTTCTGTCTTATTTTAAAAATCGGTCGAATTTAATTTATATAATTTCTCTCTCTCTCTCTGTTTTGCTCTCTTCCGTTATCTCTCTCTCTCTCTCTTGTGCACAATTCCTTGGAGAATCAGATTCGTAGGTAATTAACACTCATGTACAAGATGTCACTTCATTAATAGTGTGAGGGACTGTTTCATAAATACTGCACACTGTTGTGTGTAATTCATTTCATAAATATTTTTGTGTGGGGTGGATTGTAAGCAGAAGTAATATCATTAATGAAACGAGCTCACATGAGTAGATATATAGTATTGTCGACACAGGATTCGTTTCTTAAGTAACGTACAGATTTTGAGGAAATGTAGTATATTGAAGATAGTATATAAGATGTATATATTATTTATATTATAATTTTGTTGTAGTGTGAGTGACAAACTAGTCGTCAGACTTTTTTTTTGGACGAATCCATCCCTCAGTTGTGGCCTGGAGGGTATTGCAATTTTTTTTGTTTTGCTTTCCGACGGTGGAATCTGTAAAGATATTGTTAGTTTGATGAAAGTGTGCATTATTTATGAAACGAGGCTGGTTAGTTAAAAGTTTTAATTCTGTTTTTCAATATGATGTGGGAGGGGAGTTGAATTCAAGACCATAACTTCTCTAGTCGGCTGTTTTTGATCACTACACCACAGCCCTCCAGATTGTTTATGGGATGAGGTCTGGATGGGAGTGTGCATTATTTATGAAATAGGGATATTGATAATTGTAGAGTTATGCATGATAAGAATATATGTATCTTCTTTTCTCCCACTTTTACACATTTTTGGGTCGCATCCCTTCCTTATGACAGTGTGTACCTCATGATAAAGCCCCTCAAATACGACCAGAAAGCTGTATCGTGAACATGTTGCGGTAAAAGTGATTAATCGGGTAAATATAAGTATAATTCCCGGCGATTATTGGTAATCACCAGTTAGGCTTGATTAATTTGACAAAATACCGAATATTTATCACATTTACCGGCTAGTTTATGGAATATTTAACTTTTACCCGAGCAACTTTTTATTAAATTCCTCATTTCAAGTTTAGGATTTTATAAATTAACCGGTGAATGTGATAAATATTTAATTATTTTTCACATTAACCAAGTTTAATTGGTGATTTTGAATAATCCCCGGCAATCACATATATTTTCGTTAAATTTATCACATTTACTGGCTAGTTTGTAAAATTTCCTGGTTGAGGTGAGGAATTTAATAAAAGTTTGCTCGGATTAGGAGGTGGGTGTTTTATAAATTAGCCGGTGAATGTGATAAATTGTCAGTAATTTGACAAATTAATCAAGCTTAGTTTTGATTATTAATGTTCACAAATTAATAGTCAATAAACAATACAAAATTATGTGAATGTTATATCATAAAGTTATTAGGGTTGTAAATGTGATAAATTAGGCGAATTTAGTAATACATTCCTACGATTATTCATCGTTAAGCTTAGTAACAATGACAAATTACATAATATTTATCACATTTACCGGCTAGTTTATAAACTAAACAATGGGGGAATTTAAAAAGTTTATTCAGATATCTTGAGTTAGATATTTTATAAACTAACCGGTAAATGTGATAACTTTGCGAAAAACAATGAAATTCCGGCGATTATTCATAATCACCAACTGAGCTCTTAATATGACAAAGTATTGAATATTTATCACATTTGCCGGCTAGTTTATAAAATAAACAGATTGTGCTGGGGAATTTAAAAAGTTTATTTCATTTACGAGTTAGATATTTTATGTACTAACCGGTAAATGTGAAAAATATTCAGTAATCGGCAAAATAATTCAAGCTTAACTGGGTGTTATGAATAATCGCCGGGAAAAATAAATATTCGCCTGATTCATCACTTTTAGTGTAACATGTATTTATCACACTCTCTGGTTAGTTTATAAAATAGCAATAAAAGTTTGCTCAGATTAGGATTTGAATATTTAATAAACTAACCGGTAAAAATGATGAATATTGAATATTTTGTCTCATTTAGCAAGCTTACTCGGTGATTATGAATAATCGGCAGGAATTACGAGTATATATTGCCAGATTTATCACTTTTACCGTAAAATATATTGATCAAATGTTTCATACTTACTGGCTAGTTTGTAAAATACCCAAACGAATGGGAAATTTAATAAAAGATTGAATAAGTTGGGTATTTTATAAACCATCCGGTAAATGTGATAAATATTTAGTTATTTTTCACATTAATCAAGCGTAGTTGGTGATTATGAATAATCGCCGGGGATTATATTCGTTAGTTTATCACTTTTACCGTAACATAAATTAGGTGTCAAGTACAGAACCGACATGTTCCTAATGTTCGGTGTCTTGATTTGGAGACAGATGGGTGTTCAACTCAACAGGAAAAAATTTAAATGTCTAGCCTGAAACGTATGGGAATGAAAATTTTGCTCTGATTTCGCGAATGAAAGACGAGAAATTAGGAGCGAAAAATTTAATTAAAAATTACGAAAGTCAAAAATAATGTCGAAAGATTATCGTCGTGGGTGTGAAACGTTAAAAATTTAGAATTGCTGAGGATAAAAGAGAGAAGGATTCTGAGGATTTGTTTGTATAACTTAGAAATAGAAAAACTCAAGGCTGGCTATCAAATGAAAGTTTAAATTAATTTAATTCGAGATTTATTGTTTTAATTGTTTTCGATCGTTATCGTAAGGAAAAGGTTCGAGAAGAGGAGAAAGGTCGATATGGAAAGGAAAATTTGTTTGCTGACTTTGTAACGCCCTTGGCCCGGGGGGAAGGACACATGACCTATTTCCCGTTAAAATTAGTTGACACGTTCGTTAGAATCATGACTGATTTCGTTTTTAAAAGAGACATCGAACGTCTTGCTTGTCAGTAATCGTGTTCTGATTTTTTATAGGATATGTCGTTTATATTATAATATTGTATGGCTATAGTATAAGAGTTTTTAGTTGAAACGAGTCGTGGGTGATTGCTGATTAAGCTCTATAAAACTATAGTACTTTAGTGTTTCAAACTCTTATCAAGAATTAATTCCAAAGTATTTCACACTTTAGTGAAGAATTTGTTTCAAAAGTATTGCACAGTTTAATCTAAGATTCATTTTTAAAGTTTTGCACACTTCAGTCCAGGATTCGCTTCAAAATTATTGCACAAGTTATTCAAGGATTGGTTTCAAAATTAATGCACAATTTAATTAAAATTGGTTTCAAAAGTATTGCACACTTCAATCCAGAATTCTTTTCAAAATTATTGCACATATTATTCAAGAATTAATTTGAAAGTATTTGCACACTTTAGTCAAGAATTTGTTTCAAAAGTATTGCACACTTTAATCTAGGATTCATTTTTAAAATTTTGCACACTTCAGTCCAGGATTTGTTTCAAAATTATTTGCTCATATTATTCAAGAATTAATTTCAAAAGTATTGCACACTTTATTCAAGAATTGGTTTCAAAATTAATGCATAATTTAATTAAAAATTTGTTTCAAAAGTATTGCACACTTTAATCAATGATTTGGTTTCAAAAATTCAATTCAGTTCAGTAATTTTTTATTTTTGCCCTTGAGCGTGATAAAGGGCAATGAGTCCAGTTGAGTTGAGTCATAAATAATTTCCGATTAATTTATATAAAACTGTAGTGCTTTCATGAAACCCTAAATATTTCAACTTTACGATTTTCAAAAGTATTTGACTTTTAGTCTGTAAATGGTTTTCAAAAGTATTGCACACTTTCGTGAAGGATTCGTTTCAAAAGTATTGCACACTTTAGTCTGTAAATGGTTTTCAAAAGTTTTACACTTTCATGAAGAATTTGTTTCAAAAGTAGTGCACACTTCAGTCTGTAAATGGTTTCCAAAAGTATTGCACACTTTCATGAAGGATTTGTCTCAAAAATATTGCACAATTCAATTAAAAATTCATTTCAAAAATAGTGCACACTTCAGTCTGTAAATGGTTTCAAAAAGAGTGAACAATTTCATCAAGAATTCGTTTCAAAAAGTATTATGCAAGAATTTAGTCTTGTAAATGGTTTCAAAAGTATTGCACACTTTCATGAGGGATTTGTCTCAAAAGTAGTGCACACTTCAGTCTGTAAATGGTTTCAAAAGTATTGCACACTTGGTCAAGGACTGTTTCAAAAATTTTAAGCTACGTAGGTAGATACAGATTTTACTTTATGGCGCACTTGATTAAAAAATTTTTTGTCGTTTATGAGGATTTTAATTCATAAATAATGCACACTTAGTTACATAAATGAACAATATATTTTTTCCGCAATCATTCTAAAAGAGTGAATAAAATAAATTTTTAGATAATTCAAATGACAACTTTAATAATATATTTAATCGGTGAGAGAGTAAGAAAAAACATCTAAAATATAATATAAAAAGAATGGGACCGTTTGAATGACTTCTTCACGAAAGTGTGCAGTACTTATGAAAAGAATTCTTCACAGCCCGAGGGTTTTTAATGACTCGAGCCAAGGGCCAACGTTTCACGACATATATTAATGCATAGAGTCTAAGTAGGAAGTTACCGGGTCGGTGTGGTATGAAAGAACCATTATGAGAGTCATGGATAAGATCGGTACATCACGGTGAGTGATGGGTTTTATCGGGCGATTGGAAGTCATCTGACTCTTTTTGGATGTTGAGAGAAGTAGTCACATAACAGCCTCACTGTGTGCATGGATGCGTTGAGTTTCTTTTTATTATCGGAATTTAGATTTTCTTCCTCGTTGCTTTCAATAAATAGCTTCGGCCATTTCTTAATTTCGGCCCTCATCAGTGGATAGTTGGTATGACAATGTCTGTTATTATGAAGAATCTCGATAGGAAGAAATGTTGTCTTAAAGGCATTATCAGGGAATTCCACGTCACGTTTTCATGAAGATGTTTATTTCATAAATAATGCACACTTGGAAAGAATTAATTTAGTGAACACCGTACTGAGTGATTCGTTTCATAAATGGTGGGGGGAGTTGAAAGTTAATTTCAGTACGCACACTTTACTGAGAGGTTCATTATTTCAAGGCACTGAGTGTGCATTATTTTTGAAATGCGTTCTCTGCGGGTATGATAATGAAAATTCTGACAAGCGGAAGTTATTTATGGCTGTATCTTGTGAGTGGTTGGGTACGACAGGGAATGAACTCGTAGATGATGATTAAGTTTTACGTACTGTATGTCTGAAAGGGAAATGGTGGGCACGAATGCACGGTAGACATCAATTAAACCAGTTTAAAGACTAAGACGTGGTCTTGAATTAAACCCAGAAGGGCCAGGAGTGGATATTAAAATTTGTAACGAGACGTTTATCCATTTTAGGCTTGCATCGACAACAATCTCGACATGGTCGAATTCCTAGTCACCCATGGAGCGGACGTGAACAGAGGAGACAACGAAGGTTGGACTACTCTTC
This sequence comes from Columbicola columbae, assembly GCA_016920875.1. Taxonomy (NCBI): domain Eukaryota; kingdom Metazoa; phylum Arthropoda; class Insecta; order Psocodea; family Philopteridae; genus Columbicola; species Columbicola columbae. The sequence continues at coordinate 8,993 of JADMLL010000318.1, forward strand.
ACGCGACTGCGTCTTGCGGTTTCATCAGCATAGCTAAATACCTAATCGAAAATGGAGCGAACGTCGCAGCCGTCAACAACGATGGAGAACTGCCTCTGGACATAGCCGAATCCAACGCGATGGATGATATATTGCAGGAAATCATAGATGCTCGAGGTAGGAAGTTGGCCCGGCAGAAATTAAAAATTTTTCACAGCCTTCTCGAAACGACTGGTTGTTCGAGCTTTCGACTTGGTTAACTGCTTTCTCGTTAATTAATCACATACGAAACAGGAGGTCGTAAATTGGCTGAACTTTTGGGCTTCGTGTCAATTGGTGTTATTAAAGAGAAGAACCGACTAGGGGCCCGGGTCCATTTAAAAGAAAAATTTTAATTTAAAATTATTTTTTCCCTTTCAAATATGGTGGCGTTTGCTGTCGTCGAGGAGTTCATTGGCTGAGTTTTAACATGGAGCGGATTGGAAGTCAAAAATTCGAGAGATTTCGTTGGCTGTTGAATTCCGTTTCGGTTTTGTGATCAAAGGCAATCGGGTTTGGAATTTCGTTAGCATCCTCATCACGAACTCATTTAGAAACGAGGAAGAGACGAACAGCGAAAACGTGCTCCCGCAATTTGGGATTGTCACCTAATTCCTGTGTTAATGATGGATTTGAAATTAAATTTATAAAATGGCGACGACATTAAAATTTCACGGCGGGATTTGTTCTTTTGTGCGAGTATTGTGGCGCGTTTGGCCAATTAGTCGCCACCAATACGTGACTTGTAAATATTTAAATCGATTTGAATTTTTAAGTCTCTTGCCCGATGTATAACTTTTCCTATTTGGCTTCGGAAGTTATTTTTAGAAAAATAATTTTGGTTTTGGGGGGAGGGGAGGGGTTGTATCTCAAAACCCAACCGAAATTTTTTGAGGTTTTATCCGACAAAAAGCGTAAAATTAATAACATTAATCATGTTGTCGTCTTGACGTTTTAGTCGCAGTACTCGTATTGGAATGCGAAGATAAGAAATGTTACTCTAAGAAGATGAGGAGGAGAGAGAGAGAAGTTGGATTCTGCAACTCGTCGATGAGTCTTGGTTGGTTCAGGTTGGCACTATGACTCACCGAGAAATGTCATTCCCTGGGCAATTTGTTAACTTTAGCTCATATATCATCTGGGTGCAGACCGAAGGCTTGACGGATTCTTTTTATCTTTTCACAAACCTGTTAAGACCTTAGATAAAATTTATCGTTTAAGGTTTTGGTAGATAATTGAATTTTGGTTTTATAAAAATTTTGGTTGAGTCGTTGAGTGGTGACAGTTTTGTTTGGATTTTTGGGTTTGAGGGTAGTGTTTTGGTTTTGACTGGACCTGGGCCTTTTTTTGAGGTTAGAGTTGAGTACAAAACGAGAACAGGAGAGAGATGGGTGGGACTGTTAACTCTGGGGGCCTCTCAAATATGTAAGAAATGAATAAGCGCCCAGTATGGGATTGACGAAGTTAGATGTACACCAGAATAAGAAATCCTTAACCCAGTGATTGAACCTGAACCGTTTAAATAAAAAATTTTTATATTTGGGCCAGAAAATGTCGTTCTCCAATGTTACACCTAATGGCAAATTACGGTAAAAGAATTTTGGAATATATATATATAATGTGTTATTATTATTCACAAAATAAGCTTCTATCTGATGAGATATTAGCGAATATTTATCACATTTACCGGCTTAAATTTAAACTTCCAACTCATAATGAGGATTTAGTGAAAGTTGCTTAGATTACCAGTTGGATATTTTGTAAACCACCCGGTAAATGTGATAAATATTCGATAATTTGTCGCATTAGTCAAGTTTAGTTGGTGATTATGAATAATCGACGGAGATTATATATACCTTCGCCAAATTTATCATATTTACCGGCTAGTTTATAAAATCTTCGACTTGTAATGTGAAAGTTTTTAAATTCCCTACATACTACATGTACCTCCCAACCAGAGACACCAAGTGAAGTTGGTACGTCGATACAGGAGGGGTTTGGGGCTTGGTCTGAGGTACAAACCATTGTCCAACCCAGGGCGGATGAATGTGAAGATAATAAGAATTGCCTGATTACGAAATATTTCAAAAAAAGCCGGCAAATGTGATAAATTTGTCATGTTAGTTAAGTTTAGTTGGTGATTGTGAAGAATCGCCGGGAGTTACAGTTATATTCGCCCGATTTATCACTTTTACCGCAAAGTATATGTTGAATATTACTTTCCGGTTCAAATAATAAATACTAAGTCTAAAATTCAGGTACAAGATTGGGTAGAAAAGAGCGTGTGATAAATGTGATGACTATATGTCACGGTAAAAGTGATAAATTTGATGAATACATTTCGGTGATTATTCATATCTCATCCAAGTATGACAAATAACTGAATATTTATCACATTTACTGGCTAGTTTGTAAAGTCTCCAACTTGTGATGTGAAGTTTATTAAAAGTTTTGTCAGATTGCGAGTTGGATATTTTATATACTAGCCGGTAAATGTGATAAATGTTTAGTAATTTCACATTAGTGACATTCTTCCATCTTTTCTTTTTAGTATATATTTCAAGGACTTTGGGTTGGTATTGTGTCCATCATCCTACCACTCTCTTCCTTTTTGGTTTCCTTCTTTCTATATCTTTAATATTTTGGTGTCTGTTCTCTTGATATCGTTACTTTATTTACGACTCCATTTTTATGTCGTAATAAACATGTTTTCCGGTACGAGGTTTCCTCTCAGTCACCTGCGCACCTCAGTAGGTGGAGAAGTACAGTGACGGGTGATGACACCTGATGGGGTTACTATCACCTATTGTTTTTTGTTATGTTCTTCCTCATCCTCCTTCCCACGTCCTGTGGTTTATTAAATTTACCGAGTTGTCAAAACCCACTGACTAACAGCTTTACTTCATCCACAGACAGATTATCTTTTGGTTCTGTTGTCGTTAAGTCTTAGTCCATTGGATCCTTTCTTGTTTGGTTTCTAACTAAAAGGTCATTCAGACTGTTTCGTAACAGTACCAAACAAAAAATTATTTCGTGTTGGAAGAATAAAATGTTTTATTGCGAGAATTGTTTCTTTTTGGATCAGGAAGAACTAAAAATTTTTCTTTGCAAAAATTATTTTGTATTTCTCAACGAGTTATGGGCGGTTTACGACAGCCTCGTTTATGTAGTCAAATTTTTATTTTTATTTATTATTGGTTTAGTCACATGTCCTCGTCTTACAACACTTGATTGTTTTTCGGGAACCATTTTGTAGTTTGTTTTATGTGACACTTAATGGGTTATTGGAATGTATTCGGTGTTGTTGTTTACGAGAAGGAAAGAGAAAGAAGTCAAAAGTTGGTCTGTTTGGAGTAATCGCCTGAAGAATAAATATTTGTCACGCATGGAATGTTTTTATGTGTTCTGGAAAATGAAACGGAGGAGTTTTCCGTTTCGCGAATGATTTGGAATCGAGGCCTCCATCTGATTATTTTAAAGGAAATGATTTATACATTATGTATATTCTATTTTAATTAAATGATGTGTTCTGACATTTGTTTGAAAGGTTTATTTTTAATATAATGTTTATCGTCGGAGATGTGCAGATGTTCATCAAAAGGGCAAGTCAGGGCCCTTTTTGTTGTTGAATTTATTTATTTTTGTTTTATACCCGCCATCATATATTTATTTTTTCGGTCGGTAGGAATCAACTGCGAGGAGGCGAGAAATCGAGAGGAAATAATGATGCTGAAGATAGAAAACCAACAACGGTGATGAATCGGCGGATCCGTTTCAACCTCATCCGAAGACTGGTGCGTGACAGCTTCCACGGCCAAAGCCAAAGGCTACATAAAAGTTATGAGTATTCTACTACAGGGTATGTATAGGACGGAAGTTGAACGGTTTTTAGGAAAGACTAGGAGTTATCCAAAGAGTTGAGTTTGTGGTGATAACGTTGTCACTTCAGAATAATCTTTGGGAAATTGAAATTCTTGATGATGACTTATGTATTTGCTTTTTTAATTTCGTTTAGAAAGTAGATGTTATTAAGAGATATTTATTAAGTCGCTTAATTAAGAGATGAAGTTGTTTGATCGGCGGTGTTGATGGTTTTGTTCGGTTTCAGGTCAGGCCGACGTCGACGTTCTTCGACGGTTGGACACCTTTACACGCAGCTGCACATTGGGAAGAAAGAAGCTGCCGAAATGCTTGTAGAAAATTTCTGTAACATGGATCTTAAAAACTACGTGGGAGTGGGGGAAGTACCACAGACTAGTAGGTGTAGTAATGGAAGGTTTCAAAACGGTTTCGGTTTTCTTTCCCAGGGTCAAACCGCGATGGATGTCGCCGACAACGACATGATTTTAGAGGATCTCCGAACGAAACAAGCAGCACTTCAAAAGGATCGACCTCCTCCTAACAATCTGTCTAATAAAGCACTTAATTCACCAAAAAGACGGTCAGTCTTGTCTTGGATCATCGATGACGAAATTTTGATCGTGTTTGAGGTGTATATCAATAACTAAAACGAAATTTTATCTTTGGATTAGGTCTTCCATCACGAGGATGTCTGTGGCTGATAAAACTAACCTTATTAATAAGGACGCATCTTCAGAAAGACAGTTATTCGAGAACTATTTCTGAGGAGCCTAGCAATTAAGAAAGTTGAAGTGGAAATAGAAGGACACCCCTGAAAAGGAAAGTCAGTTCCGTTTCCGAGGATAGTAACGTCGGTGAGTGAAATAACTTTTCGTAATTGTGATGATGTAATTCGAGGCAGATAATATAATTGACAACGTTAGAAGTAGTATTCGTACTTTGTGAGGTATTAGACACGCCAGTATCTTTAAAATGAGTAATCGTGTCGTCTGGTTTTGTGTTGTATGTGTCTCTATCTCAAATTTTAAAGATGAAACTCGACTCTTGTATTTCTGTCGTATGAGTTTGCTTTGTAAATTATTTCTATCACACATTCGATGGCTTTTTGCATGCCACCCAGATGAGGATGATGATGATGATGATGACGAGTCTTGGAGTGAAGAAGAAAGTTCTGAGTTCAGTTATTCGTATAGTAGTGAACTCGGGCTCATCGACGAGGGTAAGGTGTTGGGGTTTCGAATACGAGTAGTGGCTTTCAGAGTAGAATTTGTGTAACGACTCCACCGTGGGGAGCCTTGTCAAATTTGTTTAATTATCTTTACAGAAAAGAAAAATCGAGTCAATATGGACGAACCAGTTAGGGATTACATTAATGGATCTTAATAAAACGGCTCTCAGCCAAACTTCGCTGGAGGATGAGCCGCCGGCTTGGAGGAGACCTGGCTCTTTTAGGAATAGAAATACTAACGAAGAACCTTCTAAGAATTTAACATTAAGTAAGATTTTAAGGATTTCTGATTGGTTAAGACAGTCGCATGGCAAATCTCTGTATAAAAATGTTTGTTACAGATTTAGATAAAAAAGCAACACCAAATAAATCACCAATATTCTCGAATGAAGTCGTTCTTAGGCGGACACATAGTTTTGAAGCGGACGAAAAGTAAGTGAAAAGAGGACAGTCGGCTTACAAAGAGCATTAACAGTGTTTTAATTATCTGTTGTGTCTTTAACTTTTGTCGTTTTATGTTTTTTATTTTATTTTATTTTATTTTCGTTTATGGCATTTTATTTTTTTTTGCATGTATGTGTGTTGCTTTAGGTTTTATCGCAGGTACCTGGAGCTTCAAGCTCGAATTGCTAGCTCTTGCCCAGCTCTTCATCCTCCAACTGGGCAATCCCTTGTACGACTTCCTACGAGGTCAGCTTCTCTTAGAGAACGCCAAGCGTCTAGGTGTGTAGATTTTAAAACGGAGTCTTTAACCTTTCCGTTAGTCTAACAAATCGTTTCGCTTACATTTAGTTGTGTTGTCTGTGTCGTTGTGTTTTTTATTTTTAATGTGAATCGTCGGTTTTTGTTTTTAAATAGTACGGGAGGTAGGACACAAATGTTTTTAAAGAAAATGTTAAAGGAAACTTAAGTTTTGAATTTTTTAGACGGGGAAGAAAGAAGAATCTAGTAACAATGTGGAGACGCCATCAACTCCGGCAACGACACCAACGACAAAGACTACAGTGACAAGCCAAAACACTACTACCTCAAGGACTGTTTCATCACCCACGCTCATTAGTCAGCCATCGATAGGAAGGTTGGTTTTGGTTGTCTGATAATTATTATACCGTGATTTTGGCGGAGAGGTGTCTGGTAAATGCAGGCCATGTGGCCTTAGTTGTTGTAATTGTTTCTGTTTAGTATATGTCTGAGATGAAATAGCTTTTGTGAAGCAGAAAGATTTTCTCTCAGAGGCTTGGGTATCAAGTCTTTCGCTTGACTGATCGATGAGAAGGATTTTCTGTTTTATTAATTTCGCTTTTTATGTGTTAGAAAAGATGTGATTTTAGTTTACATTTGAATTAATTACGATTTTGTAGCAGTTCGTTAAAATTAACGGTGACCAGCCACGCCTCAAACACCCACCCCAAGTACGCCGTCGACACCAACCACTCCGGGTGGCAGTAAGCTTAGTCCTGGGAATATCTTCAAAAATTTCTTCAAGTGAGAACCTAAAAGAAGAGTTTTGAGTTGTTTTGATGATTTTTATTAGGAATCTTTTCGCAATAGTAATTTGGGGGAAGAAGGGTTGGGAGTGGGTGGAATTGTGTGCTTTAATTTTCTTTGGGGGTGATGCCTTGTGAAAGTTTGGAATGAACATTGTAAGATGATACGCGTGAATCGCACGACTAATCCTTCAAAGTTTGTTTTGGTTTGTCCCATGTTGATTGTATTAATCTCTAGCATGGCTTTTTACGTTTTGCATCGAAGTGGCAGATTTTAAGCTTTGTTTTAGTGTTCTTGTGCCACGAAATCGGTACTTAGATTGTTTTTAATCATCAACAGTCGTTCATGCCTCCAGTCAGGGGACGAGGAAAGCGAAACTCAGAGAAAGGCTCACGCCAAGAGGGTGAGAGAGACGAGGAGGTCGACTCAAGGTGTCACGCTAGAAGAAATCAAGTCTGCTGAGCAGTCAAGAAGAAGAATCAACAAGCGAACAATAACAATGACCAGGTAAACTGTTCTTGGTTTAGTGAGAGGGAAGGGGATGATGGTCACCTTTGGGTTTGGTGTTTTAGTTCTAACAATTTTTAAAAGTCGAAGTCCTTTTGAAAAGATATAAGGATTTGTGTTTAATAGTATAAGGATTTGTTTTTGTTTGTATGGAAAAATTGAGTATAAATATGCGTTTAGCAGACGATAACGTCGAGCGTTTCGGCAATTGCGACGATAACAGCAGCCGACGACGGCAGCCCCAACCGCGAAAGATGAAGAAACGAGTCACGAACGTCGGCCCTCTTGGAGGCTGAAAGTGGACAATAACAATAAGGTGCTTATTAAGCAAAAGGACTTTATTATAAAATTGTTTTTGCACTTTTGACTGTAGTTGGTAGTGAGAATATTATCTTAAAGCACTCATTAATATTTCCTGCTGGTAGATTGTAAATCTTCTTTATAATTCTGTAGCTTAGGTATTTCCAAAAGAATAAATTCAAGTAAAAGTATAAAATAGCACTACAATCACGTAATATTTCTTAACGCGTTCAATATTAGTTAATAGTTTATTAATTAATAGAATTTGGGAGCTACTTTAGATATTGAGTTGTAGTGTTTGTAATGTAACATAATCGGGTTTTGGGGATTCGCTTATTAACCAAAACGCTTGGGAATGTTTTAAGATATCATTTGAGTATAAGTTTGAGTTTATATTGAAAAGTATCAGTTATTATATATATTTATTAGAGTTTATCCTGGTTAGAATTCGTTTTAGTGAGTCTGATCGGTAGAATTGTTTCTCTTATTTGTGACTAATTTTGTTCGCACTGTTAGTTTAGTCGATAATCACTTTAACAGAGAGGCTTTCTGATTAATAGAATGTTTATTATGTTTATATAATATATATACTCGTTGGTGGTTTGTTGAAATGAATTGCGGAGTTAATATAAAAATTTTATGTTTGCAGTTCCTCCTAGAAGACGCGAGAAGTAAAATAAGTCAACTGATACCGGCTCCACTTATATCAGAAGACCCTCTTCAGGAAGTACGAATGCTTTAACGACGGCTAACAATTTGTCTACTGACACGACGGGAGAGGCAACGGTGACGGTTCCCCTGAGGAGACAAAGCAAACCGAGGACAAGGAGGATAAGGAAAATGACTCAAGAAGTGCACTGCTACTCAAGCTGTTATTCAAAGAAGGCGGAAGCCTAAAAGGAGATCGACAGGAGTTGTTCACGTTGATATGGACGTGAGTTTTATTTTATTTAGTTGTGAGAATAAGGAGAGGAGTTTAGGTTGGGCCGGCTGTAGGAGTCAGTTAGATGGATTGCTTTTTGGAAAGACCGAAAATGGTCATTTTGTAATAATTTCGTTATCGGTTCTCCCATCGCTGATCTTTTATTATCTCAAGGAAGGAGTGGTCCAGTTTTTTGAAATGGACCGACTCTTTTAAATTTTTTTAAGGTAAAGCAAGTTTTTAGCCCACCACGAAAACTCTTGCACCTGGTTGGGTCGTTACCCAAATGATAATTATCTTGTCTTTGATGTGAGTGAATTTTAAGAAAATTTTGTTTTTGTAGGAAATCGATCCAGAGAGACAGGATTGGGGAGCAGAGATTCGGAAGCGAACAAATTATACAGCGACGGGGTGAGTAAAAATTTTATTTCAACTCAGTTCTTGGAATGTGTTCTCGATAGTAGTTAAGATGACAATCTGAAGGGAAAAATTTTTAAAAGGTGGAACCGTCATAAATTTGGGAGACATGTTGAGATTTGTAGAGCGGAGAATCCCACGCGAGTCTAATGTAAATAGTGTCATCGTCCTTGAACTGAAGCGCGGGGGGGTTCATAATCTTCAAACTAGGAATTAGATCAACGTTTTTAATTTATCGTCACCATCAAGTTTCATGAAACATTAACCTGAATTTATTTTAATGTTTCTCTCTACTACCAAAGAAATTTTGTAGTTTTAGTATTCGCAGCAGGTATTAAATCATGTTTGTTTCACTTCATTCATAGAAATTTTATTTTCGGCGTTTGCTTTATAATACCAAGAATAGGGAATGGAACGTTTGGTAATGTGTGCCTGGTACAGTACATTGAGGTATACAGAAGCGGAGTGGGATTTGAAATAGGCAGAATATCGTAAACATGATTTATAGTTTGAATTGTCCACTTGGGGAAGGGAAGATTAAGACGTTCAAAATGGCAGATTAAGGTGAATGAGATTATCGTCTGGTTCTGTGATGACGAAGTATCCAAATTGTGTTTCATTGTCTTGTTTGTCGGATGAAGGAAACATTTTTCTCTTTTGAATGGTTCGGTGATATATATTGTAGTGGAAGCGAGGAAAGTGTTTGGATTTGAAATATGTTTTGTAAACACGTGAGCATTTTTATATTTTTTATATATTTATTGTTGATATTTATATTTGCGACGGATATTGAATGTGGGGTGGATGTCTGTCCTATTTGGCGGACGTGTTGGAAGTTAATCATGTTCTCATTGGTCTAACTTGACCGCTAAAACATTCAAAGGGATTAGTATTAAAAGACGGATTCGGGTCAGAAAATATGAAAGTCAAGTTTGGTGGTGTGCTGTTGCGAATTTTGATTCATTTCTCTATAACGAGTTGGATGTTTTATAAACCAGCCGGTGAATGTGATAAATATACAGCAATTTGTTCCATTAACCAAGCTTAATTGGTTGCTATTAATAAACGCCGGGAATCAGTAAATTTATGGAAATTATATACGACTCAGGCTATCAATTAAAGTTTGTGTGTGTAGCAGTTAGCACATTAATAATCAATAACAAGTAAAATTTTATGTAAACCCGAAAGTAATATTGTCTGCATGTCACGGTAAAAGTGATAAATCAGGCGAATTTATGGAGGTTTATTCATAATCACCAATTAAGCTTGGTAAATGTGATCAATTACTTAAACCTTTCGCTATGAATACGCCTATAGACGACATCTACCTGGTCGGTCCGTTAAGTGGCGCTACTCAGGCGGTATGTTGGCCCGGAATCACGGAAAACACTGCCGTAGCGGAAGGGTTAATATTTATCACATTTACCGGATAGTTTATAAAATACCCAAGTTGTCACCTGCATAATCTTTTATCAAATTTGTCATTGAGTTGGATATTTTACAATCTAGCGGGGAGGAGTAGTGTAGTGGTTAAAGTTCCTGACTTGGACGCAAATGGTCGTAGGTTCGAATCCTCCTCCCGCATCCTGTTATACCCAAAAATTGAGGGTAGAAAAAGGGATTGAAACCACCAATTTTACAAACTAGCCAGTCAATATGATACATGTGATCAATATATTTTACGGTAAAAGTGATAAATCTGGCGAAAATACCTGTAATTCGTGTCGATTATTCATAATCACCAAGCAAGCTTGCTTAATGTGAGTAAAGTACTCAATACTTATCATATTTACCGGCTAGTTTATTAAATATTCAAATCCTAATCTGAGCAAACTTATTGCTATTTTATAAACTAACCAGAGAGTGTGATAAATACATGTTACGGTAAAAGTAACAGATCAGGCGAATATTTATAATCCTATCGGCGATTACAATCACCAGTTAAGCTTGAATTATATACCCGAATTACTGAATTTTTCACATTTACCGGTTAGTTTATAAAATATCTAACCCTAAAAATCCGAATAAACTTTTTTATATTCCCCAGCACAATCTGTTTACTCTACAAACTAGCCGGCAAATGTGATAAATATTCAATACTTTGTCATATTAACCGAGCTTAGTTGGTGATTATGAATAATCGTCGGAAATTTCATTGTTTTGTGCAAAGTTATCACATTTACCGGTCAGTTTATAAAATATCTAACTCAAGATATCTGAATAAACTTTCTTAAATTCCCCAGTACAATCTGTTTATTTTATAAACTAGTCGGTAAATGTGATAAATATTTATTAATTTTTCATTTGAGCTTAATTGCCGATTACGAATAGTCGCAGGAATTTATAAGTATTTGCCTAATTTATCACTTTTACCGTTACCCATGTACGATATAACTTTTCTGTTCACATGATTTATATATTTTTATTGACTATAATTTGCCGGCTGTTTTTCACGAATACTAATTGATAGCTTGAGTCCTATATAATTTCCAACCAGTATATTTGCTAAGTTGTGCGTTGGATTCGTTTCATAAATACTGCACATTTTTCTGAAGAATTGATTTCAGAAATATTCGACGCATTTGGCAAAAACATTTCGAAAGTAGTGCTATTTAGACAAATTTTTTTCTCATAATTACTGCACACTTTTGGCGAGAATTAATTTCTTATAGATAACTTGAAGAGTTTTCATTTTATCAAAACATATTAATCACATTTGCTAGTTTATGAAATCTTCAACTTATAATGGGGAGTTTGATGGAAGTTTGTTCAGTTGGATATTTTATACCATCCGGTAAATGTGATAAATATACAGTAATTTGTCGCATTAACCAAGTTTAATTGGTGATTATGACTTATTTCCGATTATATACACCTTCCTGGTTTATCACTTTTACCGTAATTTATATTAGGTGTGATTATATTTTCGGTTCAGTTAGTATTGACAGATTTATTTTTTTTTATCTGTCGGTTTAAACATTCCTTTATCTTGATGGAGTAGACATTTTATTTATATTTGCCGGAATCGTGGAACTTGGGGCGACAGCGAGATGATTTCAAATGGAATTTTCAAAAACGCAACCTCCGAGTCATCCGGTTTTCAAAAAGAAATTTTCCTCCGATCCTCGAATCATGTCTGCCATTTCTACACAGCACAGCACACACAAACACAGGATTTTGTTGATTCAGACAGTCCGTCATCTGGCAAAGTTTGACTTTATGTTGTATACACTCGTGTTGTTCCACAAGATTAATTTCCTGGTGGTTTTGGCCCGACAGCTTTTCTGTTTTTCCCCCGCTGTTACACCGTGGAAATGTAATTTTCCATATTTAAGACTTTATATTTTTGGTCGAAATGATTTATGATTAATTAAATTTAATTAGCTTTGGGGTGTGGGGGTGAATGATAAACACGTGGAAGGTTATGCCGGTCGATTTAAATTTTTGTTTTAAAGAAGCGCTGTCGACTTGTCTGATGAGTTTAAAAAATACCCTTTGATGTATAGCGACGGTTTTTCTACTCGTGGGCGGCTTTACAACTCTTTGTCTTTCGTTAGAGAAACGATTTAGTTGTCATTTGCCCTTCCTCTCCCCTCAACACCACCGGGTAGATAATTAATTGATGGCAAACTGTTTTCAAAATGGTGTAAGTCCAGTTCGAAGGAAAATAGCAAACAACACGTAATTTGTGGTCAAATAAATGTAAACTGCTGTTGGAAAGACTGTCAATGTTCTCCCAAAATTAGATTCGTCGGTAAATGCTGTAGGGTTTGATTATGGAATGATGAATGGGTTTTGGTTTAGTTCAGTTCGATTAGTTAGGTTAGATACAGTTAGTTACTGTATATGTAAGTCGTTTGTTGATTAATTGTGGACGAATGGGTGGGTTGTTGATAAAGGTGACCAATATTTTTGGAATGGAATCCATTAAAGTGTGCAATATTAATGAAATGAGATTCTCATAAAAGTACCATCCGTTTATGAAATGAGATCCTGACGAAA
>JADMLL010000033.1:0-64595 GCA_016920875.1 Columbicola columbae
TTTAAAAGTATTTTTGAAAGCACAGATCTGTCCTGTCAAAACAAATAAGAAGACGAATTAGTGGAATAAATAAGCTGTGGTCGGATGTAAAACCGCAGTTGCTGTCGGTTGGAGAGGCGGGGGGGCAAAAACAATTTTTATAGACTGTTGTAAAACTATAAATAGTCGAGCCGACGAGAGAAATTTCTCTCAAGCCTATCGACCTTGGCGTCGCTTCCTTTTTTATTAGCGTTTGGTTGAGTTATTGGCCAGCCATAAACAATTCGTTTGACGTTTCCTTTGTTTAACTACAATCCGAGCTTTCGAAAGCTTTTTTGAATGAAAGACCGAGAATACTCGAATTTCGGTCAGCTGTCAGTTACCTTTCGGATAAATCGATCGACCTTGAGAGACAACAAGACATCGATCCGTTCAAGATCGCAGTCTAAAGATGACGACTCTTCTCTTTCTCCGAAAGCTCAAAAGCTCTCGAAGGTGAAGTCTCTCAGGTGAATCACTTCAAAAACCGGCAGGAAATCTGTCGAGAGGCGGTTACGTCTTTTGACATTTGACACTTCCGACATGTTTATGATTGGAATTAAAGAGACGAGCTTTCGAGCTTTAGCTCTGGCAAGGATTCATTAAATGGTCGCTTGAAAGGTTTCCGTAAACCTTTGGAGAAGGGAAATTGACGAACCCAATCAAGAGTGCGGTGCGTGGGTTATGATGTGGTCGCTGCGGATATTGCTCCTAATATACTCGTTAACTGAATAAAATGGCGGATGAACAGTTTTAACTTCCTCCCGGGAAAACGTTTTCGGTGACGAGTAGTGTGCGAGAGCTTTTAACGAACCCATTCCTGGAAAAGATTTATGAGTCGTTAAGACTTTCATACCGACCCTAGACAACAGTTTAAATTCTCGTAAAAAAAGGTTCCCTCAGCCATCATACCTGGGAGTTTCCGGTTCCGTTTTCAAATTAATTTTGCAAAATCATTGAATGAAGAGATAGACAACCGGAAGTCGAAGCGAAAAAATTTTTTTGGGGTTTGAATGGGTTGCTAGTTTAAGTGTGCATTACTTTTGAAATGACACGTTTGTTAATAGAAGACGTGACCTATCTTAATGAAATGAGTTCCTGTAGTTAGCGTGCAGTATTTATGAAAGCAGTTCTTGTGAGTGTGCAGTATTTTGAAAGCCTTAAGTCATGGTCAAAGTGTGCAGTACTTTTGAAATGAATTCACTTTTAAAGTGTGCAATAATTATGAAAGTACTTCTTGTTGAAAGTGTGCATTATTTATGAAATGATGTTAATAGTGCAATATTTATGAAATGAAGTCCTTCTAAAACTGTGCATAATTTTGAATTGGTCTATTTGATAGTGTGCAATATTAATGAAATGAATTCTTCTTGAAACTGTGCATTACTTCTGAAACAGTTAATTCAATAGCGTGCATTATTTATGAAATGAATTCTTGCTTAAAACGTGTAACAATTATGAAAGCAGTTCTTGTTGAGAGTGTGCAGTATTTTTGGAACGAATTAATGCTTAAAACTTGCAATAATTATGAAAGTAGTTGTTGTTGGAAGTGTGCATTATTTATGAAATGACACCCTGTTTAAAGTGTGCAGTATTTATAAAATGAAGTCATGCATAAACTGTGCAATATTTTTGAAATGAATTAATGCCTAAAGTGTGCAATATTTATGAAAGCAGTTCTTGTTGAGAGTGTACAGTATTTTTGAACGAAGTCATGCATAAACTGTGCAATATTTATGAAATGAAGTCATGTTAACAGTGTGCAATATTTTTGAAATCAGTTGTTTAGACTGTGCAGTTTTTATGAAATGAAACCTTGTTTAAAGCGTGCAGTACTTTTGAAATAAATTCATGCTTAAACGTCCAATAATTAGGAAAGTAGTTTCTTGGTTAAAGTGTGCATTATTTATGAAAGGAGTAGTTCACCCAAATTTCCATCATATACCAAACAACAGCTTTGGAATTCTGTGTTTTACTTTTGAAATGAGTCCTCCGTTTAGGTTTGAATTAAATTTTTTGGATGTTGTGCATTATTTATGAAATGAGTTCTAGTTAACAGTTAGCTGAATGAGACTGAACAACAGATAACCCATACGACAGATAAAGAAGTGAACAAAACGGAGGGTACACCCAATATGTGAAAAAGCGTCTTTCGAGTAAACCGGAAATGGATTAGCGGAAGTAACGAAAAAGGCGGGAAGGATTTCTTGTTTGTGCGGAGGTTTTAACCTTCTCCCTCTTCAACCATCATCAAAGTGATGGATGGATGGATGGACGGGTTGTCAAAAAAAACGAAACAGAAGGCGAGACAAATGGGTCACGAAAGCTCGGCGACGTCCGCGAAGTCTCAACACGAGTCGGAGGTAATTAACACAGGAAACAAAAGGAGCTTTCGAAAGCTTTGAAAGCTTTCAGTGAAAACTAATTAACACTGAAGAAAACGTGGAGATTTCTTTTGATTAACACCCCGCCGCCACCATTCTTCTCGGTTTTCCCATGGCAGGGAAGAGTGACAGGTGGTTTTTGGGGCCCCGGGGTGAGTGTCAGGGGAAGGGGGTTGAAAAGCTTCCAATCGGTTATTGGTATTTAACACTTGAGCCGATTATAATTAAGAGTCTTGGATCGATTTTCCGAAATTCATTTCCGCTTTTCTCCGATTTTTTCGTTACCGATTTTGGTGGTTTCCAGAGGGTTGGTGGTGCGGGGAGGGGGTGAAAAAGGAGGAAGTTAAGATTAAAACAGATGTTATTGATCATGTTGAGATGAATCAATCATTTCGAATGGAAAACTGTCATGGTGGAAACACCTCTCTTTTCCCGTCTTCTTCTTCTTCTTCCTTCCATCCTTTGATGGAAGTGGTTAAGGGTTGAGGGTTGAAGATGAAAAAGCAGGGCGGCCGGGCGGGGGGTAGTTTGGTTTTCTTTTTCCCTCCATTTTGTTAAGTGGCTTAGTCCTCCCATCCTAAATCGACGTGTCCTAGTTTTGTTGTGTGTGACGGGTTATGTTCCGTACTGGTCGTTGTTGCTGTTGCTAATGTCGTGACCCAGTCGTTGAACTTTGGGGTTTGTAATGTGTCACGTGGTTTGATCTTGATTTTCTATTCTTTTGTCTGTCTTGCGAGAGAGTGTTTTCGAAATTTTTATTTTTAAGGGCTTTAGTCAGCCATTTTTAAATTTTCTTTGTTGAGACATTTTTAGTGCTAAAGGTACACTGTCGAGCTGGGTCTTTACTAAACACTGTATGCGTTATGAAATGAATTCTGCATCAAAGTGTGCAATACTTTTGAAAGGAATTACACACCGTAACAAGCATTACACATACACACTTCTGTGACAAAAAAAATTTCGTCAGTGACACAGATTTTCAGTTTGTATAATTAGTATATCACATAAATTGATTTCATAAATAGTGCACACTTCCATGAGCGATTAAATCTCATAAATGTTGCTCAGCAGCCAAGCCGAAGCCACACTTTGCCGATTTCTGTATTCGATTCCCGGCGATAATTCACAATCCTCGTTAATGTGACAGATTAACCAATATTTATCACATTTACCGGTGATTTGGATTTGACAAATTTAATAAAGATGAGCTCGACGGTAACAGTCCAAGAACCACCAAAACATGAGAAGTGACAGGCGTCAAGCATCTGAGCAAACATTCGTTAAATCATCCCCCATTACGAGTCGGATATTTTTTAAACTACCCGGTAAATGTGATAAATATTCAATAACTCCATTTAGGTGAGGGATCCTGTTGTAGTGATCAACGCGCTTACCTACAGAAGTTATGGTCGTGGGTCCAAAGTGAGTAATGAAATTGTCCTCTGTGACATTAGATGAAGAGATCCAAGAGAGAAAAGAAACATGAAAGGAATAAAGAATTCAAGATGGCGGCGAAAGGTCGGTGGGTGTTAAGAGATCGTTAGTTATAGCGGAGGTCCGTTAAATTTTTAATTTGAGCACTGCTGACGGGACAAAAAACAATGAAAAGACGGTTGACATCTTATTAAATAAGCAAGATGGGGGTCGTGTTTTAGGTTCGAATTTTCGAAAGCACGAATTTTGTCTTTTTAGGGGTGGGGAAGGAAGCTGACAGGAAATTGAGGAAATAATGTGGAGATGAGGTCGTAAATGTCAGGAGGTGAGGGAGAGTGGAAGGGTGGGGTAGAATAGTTTCAGGAAATTTGTGACGTTTCTTTATTTACTCCTACGTGCACTTAACATTTTTTCGAAAGCTCTTGTAAACATGTCGCCCTGAGTGTCGAGTGAAAAATTTATAAACCGAGGACACGTGGTCACGATACTCCCAAAAAAAATTTTTTTTCTGTTGCATCCCTTCCTCCATTGTCTTCCAGGCACGCATTTGTTGCTATTTTATCTATTTCCGGTTCGAGAGCTTTCTATTCAGAGTTAATTAGATTCCCTGCCTGAACAAAAGAGAGGAATGCAAATAGAAAAATTGGAAACGAATTTGAGAAGGAATCGAAAGCTTCCCCTAACAGGGTTGAAGGGTGGATGGGTACGGGGATGGAGGCTAACCTTTTGACTGTTCCCACTTAAACTTTCATTTGAAAAGTTTTCGAGTCCTTTCCCTTACCTCCCCGCCTGGACCCCCAGCCTCCGTTCCTTTCTCTTTTTCACTTCTCCTAAAAGAGAACGCAGGGGGGGTGTAGAAAGTGGCTCCCTCTTCCTCTCGTTCGCTAAACTAAAAATTCTTTTCTGCCTTCAAGTTAAGGCACGTTCGAGTTATGAAATTGATAAAGTTCTCGAAAGTTGAAAAGGTCAAAGGTGAAAAGTTTTCGAAATTGGGGTGGAAGAGAAAATAATGAAGAAATTGGGCTTTCTCACCCCCTCTCTGTTTGACACAGCCCCAACATCTCAGCTATATACTTTGAATACGGTTAGCCCAACTGTGGTTTTAAATTGTGCGAATCGACAAGACTTTAGTCTTCATTTATGCGTTTTACCTGTCTCTTTACACATATTTTCATAAGTAATGCACACTTTGATGAAGAGTTAGTTTCACAGCGATTCAGTTTGAAAGGAGAGTAGTCCACTCTTAGGTTGGAGTCACTTCATAAATATTGCACACTTAGACGTTGAACTCATTTCAAAAGTAATGCACAAATTTATGAGCGACCCTTTTGATATGTAATGCATGACTTTATGATTAATTTATTTCATAAGTACTGCACAGTTTCGAGTAAGTCTCATCTCTATTAGGCCTTTAACCACACATCTGAGGAGTGAATAAAACTTTTTCGGTTCACGAACACGTAACAAGTTCTCGATTCGAAGAAGCTTAATAATTTCATTCGCCTTTTTTTGAGTTAGAGATACTTTATCTATTACATAAGAGTCCAAGTTATGAATTATCTACGAATATTCTTCATCACTCAGTTTTAGCAAATTTTTCGACGTCGACTTTTAGGAAACTCGCTAACTTTTGTATGGATAAATAAATGAAACTTATTTAACATAAGTCACGCACAAAAAATAAGTTTTTCAAAGTGTTAATCCTACCAATTTTTATTCTTAACAAAAGTTTTAAAGCTGAAAAGAGAAACAATTTCGTTGCCGTTAGAAGAAAGAATTATTATCTGGAGGTCTTGAAAAAGCACACTGCACACCATCAAAAACAAATTATAATCCTTTTTTCGCCTTCCCACGTCGATAAGGAAAATCAAAAAGGAAAGAAATCGAAAGTTCAATCGGATAAAATCGTTGAATAAATGAAAAGCTTTAAAAAGCGTCAAATTAAACAAATCAAAATGGAGGAAAATCGTTTCCCTTTTAGTTCCAGTTTTAGCCGCTAGAGTGGTGGATAGTGTCGCGAATATGGGTTCCCCTATCGGTAGCGTCGTGAACTATTTTGTTCCGTTGGACGTGACGTTCTTAATTGAAAAATTTTTCTCTCTCTCTCTCTCTCAAAGAACAAAATGAAAAAGATAAATAAAGGAAAAAATTAATTAAATAAAATACAAAAAGGGAAATGCGAAATTAAGGTAAATTATTTAATACTCTGATGGGTTGTGTTGTACAGTCGTTAAAAACAAATTTGGAGTTTAATTTTTTCGTCGTTAGCTAATTTTTTAATTTTTGCTCATTTAAAAACTCTTTTTTAATTAGTCTAGTTAATAAATGCTGTAGAAGACGAGGAATACTTTATAGAAGACGGTATTTATAATTACAAACAATTCCACAAGTTGAAATTTACATGAAAGCGTTTGCTCACTGACACTTTGACTAAGCACTCAAAATGGCGGTCGTTCGTTCGAAATTTGTTTCTAATTAACACTTAAGGAAGGTTGAGTGGAGATTCGGAGCTAAATCGTCTTGGATTCTCTAACTTAATTGATTTGTCTTTCAATTAATTTCTGTGGACTTTGTTAATTATCATTCTCTCTTCCGGTTTTGGATTTTGGAGTCAGTCTTCCCATTTTTGTTTGCTGTCGGACGACAGAAGATGAACGGTTCAAGTGTCTTTGAGATGATAAGCTGTGGGAGGGGAGAGAATTTGAAGCTTAAAAGCTTTTTGTGGTTGAGATCTTGGAACGTCTTGACATTGTGTGTTGTGAAATTGTTTGTCCTCGTGACAGAATTATGAAGTTGCCACAGTGTGCAGTATTTATGAAATGAGGAACAAAACAAAACTGAAAGAGCAAGAGGACATTGGGCTCACATATACGATTTCCTTAAGAAGATGTGCATTACTTATGAAATAATTTTTTTAAGTAAAAAGGTTGGTGAAAGGCAAATCACACTGAGGTGTGCATTATTTATGAAATGAATTTCTTATTAAAGGATCCTGTATCCATAAATTAGATTGCTCGTGAAATCGTGCAGTATTTTTGAAACAGATTATTTACGCGTCTTGGAAAATTGCTAACGCGTTTTAGTACCGAATCAGCTTATGGTCATTTCATAATTGATGCACACTTTAATGAGGGTTCAATGTCTTTAAGATCAGACACTTTTGAGGATGATTCAGTTCATAAATATCGCACGCTTCCGGTAGGGGCATACACTGATCAAAAGAGTATTTTTCATAAATATTGCACACTAACTAAATTAATTAGCACGCCAACAATTCCCACTAATCTTCATGAGACCGGGGTTTCCTCTTAAAGAACAAACGAATTTTCATAAATATTGCACACTTTCTGATGAGAATTTCTCTCGTGGCTAGTCGTGAAATTTTAATCGTGCAGTATTTATGAAATAGATAAGTCACTTCATATTATCATTAATTATGAAAATGATTCACTAATACAAAGACTATTTTTCATAAATATTGCACACTAATTGATTCAAACCAAAACAATTTCAAGTCAGTTGGACTCCATGGGATGTGAGTTTCCTTTTAAATAAGAAGCACGTTTCATAAATACTGCACAATCTGATGTGATTTCTTCTCCACAAAGAACTAATTTCACAACCAATGAACTTTTTAATTGAAAAAATTATTCCATAAATATTGCACACTCCTGATGAGAATTTCTCTCTAATTTGAAGCGGTTAGTCTTTAAATTGTATTGTGCAGTATTTATGAAATAGATACCTCACTTCCTATTAGCATTAATTATGAAAATGATTCACTAATTAAAGACTATTTTTCATAAATATTGCACACTGATTAAGCGGAATTTCGTTTTTAGATGAACTGATTAACACCAAAACAGTTTCAACTCAGTAAGACTCCATGGAATGGGAGCTTCCTTTTAAATAAGAAGCACGTTTCATAAATACTGCACACTCTGATGTGATTTCTTCTTCAAAGGACTAATTTCACAACCAATGAACCTTTTGTATTAAAAATTTCTTTCATAAATAATGCACATTTTTCAAAAAAAGAATCACATAGGTGAGCCCATTTCCTGTTGTCCTCCATTTTTGTCCTTCCAAGCTCACTTCATAAATACTGCACATTTACAAAGAAAATAATTTCTATTAGGAGGGCTCATTAATATTGTACAGTTGAATAAATGAAACTCATTTCATAAATACTGCACAGCCTTAAATACAATCCGTTCTGTAGTTAGCGCGGAATTTCCTCTCCAAATGAATAGACGGTTCTGTCGGTTGTGTGTCACTAACACATTTCTTGGACTTGTTCTTCTGTCTGTTGTATTACACAAAGACCTTGAACAACTCATTTCATAAATACTGCACACGTGATTTTAAATACAGAAATTGGCTGTTTGAATCATCGTTAACTTTTCGTTTTATATTATCTTCGTCTGAGTCAAATTGACTCAATCCGAGTTGAAATTTGTGAACAGTCAAAATCAGCAAATTCAGTTTGAACATGTATGACGTCATCACTAAAAGAGCTGTAACGCTTTCTAAAAATATTTGTCTCGAGGTGTGAAGACAAGGGATGATGGGGTGAAGTTGAGGAGAAGGTTAAGACTTGTATCATATAGAACAGCTCAATTTTCACACGCGAAGGCGTTCGGGGAGGAAGAAGGAGGAAAGAAGCAGAAGAAAATTGATGGATGGCTCTCGATGATGTCTGTAAATAGGTCATCCACCCACCCCCACCCCGGAGGTAGCCATAGATGATGACAAAGAATCCTTGTCTTTGTTCGGTTGGAAATTGAAATCGATACGGGGAATCCCCCGTTCGGGGAGGGGGGTTGAAATTTTCTTTTGTGTTTTTGAATACCGCGGATTCAAATTAAACGGCCCATGAATCTCAAACCTTTTACCGTTTTTGTTTATTAATCGGTGCAAATTTTTATCTGTTCGGGAAATAAATAAATAAACAAACAAAAAAGGCGGGAGAGAACGTTAACGAAACGTTCACAAACCCGCCCGGCTTCACGTTCCAGGGACTCGAACGTGGATCGATGAGAATCTCCAACTCCCAACTTTTCCAGTACCGCAGTGCACGAGGTAGTCACAACTCCTCTCGACGTCTATTCTCTCTTAATTCCATTTTCTCTTGTCTTTGTGCATCGTGTTTTTAGTGTGTTGTGTGTTGGGTATGTGTTATCTACGGGTATTCCGTTTATCTATCCACTCGAACTGATTCCAACGTGACGGAAACACCGCCAAAAAAAATTTTTTTTGTTGTTCGGGGGAAACTCAAACTCTACCAAGGGTATCACACACCAACAACCGAACGCCCATTTTTATTTAATTAATTAATAACCACCCAAATTTATCTATTTATTTATTTATCTATTCAAAAACTGTCACGACAAGTTCTTATTACATGTCGTGTTGACTTGACGAAGGTGAGCTGGGGTTGGGAGGGTTGAAAGAGTTTATTTACCGGAAACAAAGAACTCGATCTATTTAATTAATTTATTTATGTACATTATTAATAATTTTGTTTATTTACATGCTAATGACTTCTTTCCTCGTCCGTCTTTCTGCCTGTTGTTCGTTTGTTTGAGTTTTCTCAGCCGTGAACAAAGGTTATTGAAACTGTTTTAAATGTTATGTAAGGTTATGTAACACGAAAGACTTCATTTCAAACCGGAAGTTAAGTTTGGTACTCAATAATAATTGTGTGAGAGGTGTAGCATACGGTTAGGTCCAGGTAACTATTAATAAATTTTATGTATGTTATTTATGTCGTTTGACTTCTCTGTGTCTGTCATGTGGTCTGTAGTGGAATGCGAACACCTACCAAACTGTTATGTTCACTGTTTCATTCAGGTTTCGTGTTATCTGAAGTCTCTTTTTATGCGAATGATGAAGGTCTTTAAAGTTATGCTAATAAATGTTAACTGACACACAAAAACCATTCGAAGAAATTGGTTGATATTAATATTAATATATATATAATGAATGGTTTGTAGTGTTCAGAATGGAGATATGCATGTGTTATTGACAAAATGGATCTTCCACAACTATGTGCATGACTTATGAAATGAGATTTGGTTGAAGTGTGAGCTCATTTTTAATGATTCTTCAACAGTGTGCAGTATTTATGAAACAAGGCCTTGATGGGGCGTGGTTATTCACTAGATGGATTGTCCATGAAATCGTGCGTGAGTCCATAATCATGTCTTCATTCGGAAATGATCAAAAGTGTGCGTTATTTATGAAATGAATTTTATTATTAAGACCACTCCTTCATAAATTAGATTTATCATTTCAAAGTGTGCAATACTTATGAAAGAGAGCCTTGTTAGGGCGTGGTTACTCATGAGATGAACTATCCACAATATTCTGTACGACTTAAGTCATATTATTCACCCAGAAATGAATCCTTAGTAGTGTGCATTATTTATGAAATGAGCTTCTTATTAAAGAGTGCTCTATTTATAAGTTGGAGATCTCATCCCATTTTGTGCATTATTTATGAAAGAAGGCCTTGTTGGAGCGTAGTTACTCTTGAAATGAACTGTCCATGAAATTGTACATGACTTATGACGTAATATTCGCTCAGAATTGAATCCTCGGTCGTGTGCATTATTTATGAAATGAGTTTCTTATTAAAGAGTGCTTCATATCTATAAATCAGACTTTCCATTCCAAAGTGTGCATTATTTATGGAAGAAGGCCTTGTTAGGGTGTGTTTACTCATGAATGAACTGTCCATAAGTCGTGCGTGAAAAATGGCTTAAAATTCACCGGGAAATCAATCCTCAAAAGTGTGCATTATTTATGAAATGAAGTCCTTGTTAGGGAGTGGTTAGTCATGAAATGAATTGCCCAAGAAATTGTACTTCACTTGTAACATGATATTCACCCAGAAATGAATTCTCAAAAGTGTGCATTATTTATGAAATGAATTTTATTATTAAAGACTACTCCTTCATAAATTAGATTTTTCATTTCAAAGTGTGCAATACTTATGAAAGAAGGCCTTGTTAGGGCGAGGTTATTCAGGGGATAAACTATCCGCGATATTTTGCATGACCTATGTCATTATATTCATTCATAAATGAACCCTCAAAAGTGTGCATTATTTATGAAAAAAGGTTTTGTTAGGGCGTGGTTACTCATGAAATGAACTATCCATAAACTCGTGCATGAGTTGTGACTTAAATATTCACCCAGAAATAAATCCTTAGTAGTGTGCATTATTTATGAAATGAGTTTCTTATTAAAGAGTGCTCTATATCTATAAATTAGATTTCCCGCTCCAAAGTGTGCAATACTTATGAAAGAGGGCCTTGCTGGGGCGTGGTTATTCATGAGATGAACTATCCACAATATTCTGTACGACTTAAGTAATATTATTCACCCAGAAATGTATCCTTAGTAGTGTGCATTATTTATGAAATGAGCTTCTTATTAGAGTGCTCTATATCTATAAATTGATTTCCATTTCAAAGTGTGCAATATTTATGAAAGAGAGCCTTGTTAGGGCGTGGTTACTCATGAGATGGGTTGTTTATGAAATTATGCTTCACTTATTAAATGCTATTTACTCAGAAATGAATTCTCAAAAGTGTGCATTATTTATGAAACGAAATTCTTGTCAAAGAGTACTTTCTTTATAAATAAACTTTCTCATTCCATTTTGTGCATTATTTATGAAAGAAGGCCTTGTTGGGACGTAGTTACTCTTGAAATATATTATCCATGAAATTGTACATGACTTATGACGTAATATTCGACCCAGAAATGAATCCTCGGTAATGTGCATTATTTATGAAAGAAGTCTTTGTTAAAGGGGTCGTGTGCAATACTTATGAAATAAGACCTTTTGAGAGGATATTAGAATTAATTGTCCATGAAATAGTGCAGTATTTATAAAACAAATTCCTCCCGATTTGTGTTCTACTTATAATTCTTTATAATTTTATAATGGCCAGGTATATAAATTATACCGGTATAGATAGTATATATACCGGATGAGATTTAAATTCTGGCTCACAATTTGAAGCCCCAAATTTTTTTCTCTGCCAGGGAGTACTTTCAAACTCAAAGAATTTAAACTTTTGTACTTTGAAATTTCATTTTTATACTTTTTATACTTGGGTATAAGTTTATAAATTTTCCTTGGAACGCGTAAAATGAGATCTGACAACTCCAAATTCAAATTTAATGGGTCCTTCAGGGTTTGACTGATACTCCATCGAGAGTTCGTATACCATTTCAATTGGAAACCACCCCATTTCCGGTCAAAATACGTGTTGCTGACAATCCCAAAATCCTTTGGAAGGATGCTGTGGGCTGGGCAGGGGGCAGGGGGAGATGACAAACGTTTCGGTCATGTTCAATATCCTGGATGATAGTTTGATAGATCGGTCAGCAGTTGTTAATGATTTTTTAATGAGATTTTCTCCCGGAGAGCTTTCGAAAACGTTTCCGGGAAAATGATCCGGAAATCCGGTCCAAATTCTTCCCAGTTCCAGTCGGCTGTGAGCTTTCGTCGACAAAGATTTGTTGCTCGGAATGGTGGTTGTGTCCACGTGATTGATTTTTTTCTTCTGTGATAGATTAGTGTCACGTGACCGTAATTTTTAACCAGTGCTGTTGCCGTTGTCTCAGTTGTCGAGCTTTCGATGTGTAATGTTGCACTTGGGAATGCCTTCGAGCTTTCTCGGGATAGTCGTTTTGAGTGTTGTCGGGGTTCGTTCCGTCTTTCGGTTCCACAAGTCGTAAATCCTCGGTCACGTGACTATAAAATTTATCGTGAATGTGTCAACGTGGACCGGAAATAAATTCTTATACGAGCTTTTAATGCCTCCTATAATAGTCTTTGGGAATCTTTAGAGCTTTCGTTTTGGGTCATCAAACACATTCAGAGCCTTCGGAATAGTTTTCGTCCGCCATTTTGTACTACTAAATTATTCTCCATTGTGAAATCGTAAATTTCTTTGGTTTCGAAAAGCGTGCAAATTTTCGAAACGAACACCACAGGGAATTGTGCAATATTTATGAAATGAATTTCACACCCAAACTTTCACCAAGTTTCTCCCTCCCCAAACCGTGCACCAAGAATGGAATTAGTTTGTCGTGTTATTGTTTGTGCATCACTTTTGAAATGGATTGTCTGTTAAACTGAGTGCATTACTTTTGAAACGAGCCTTTCGTAATAGGGTTTCAGTAACTCAGTTCACTGTGCGGTAGTTAGGTTATGACCCTCTCGTGAAAATGTGCAAGTTTTATGAAATGAATGGTCTATAGAAGGTGTCGTTGTATTTGAAACAAGCTCTGTGGTTGTGCATTATTTTGAAATGAATTAATTCCTCTAGTGTGCATTATTTTTGAAACTAGTTGTTGACAGAAATTTGGATCAGTTAGGAAAGTACCTGGGGATGTGATTGTGTGCTATGAAAAGACGTTTCCCGTTAGTGTGCAATATTTTTGAGAAAGGATCCCACCAGTGTGCAATATTTTTGAAAGAAGGGACCTCAACAGTGTGAAAGAAGGACCTCAAGTGTGCAATATTTTTGAAAGACCTCAATAGTGTGCAATATTTTTGAAAGAAAGGACCCACCAGTGTGCAATATTTTTGAAAGAAGGAACCTCAACAGTGTGCAATATTTTTGAAAGAAAGGATCCCACGAGTGTGCAATATTTTTGAAAGAAAGGACCTCAATAGTGTGCAATATTTTGAAAGAAGGACCCACCAGTGTGCAATATTTTTGAGAGAAGGAACCTCAACAGCGTACAGTATTTTTGAAAGAAGGGATCACCACCATCTTGCAATATTCTTGAAAAAAAGTAACCACATTAGTGTGCAATATTTTTGAAAGAAGTGATCACACCAGTGTGCAAAATTTATGAAATCAAATTCAAGATAAAAGCCTTCCCTTATTATTTCAGCAAAGGAAAATTTAATTCGCGTAAATCGAGTCTTAAGTGTTGGAAGCTTAGAAACTAACTCGCGCAAACTTTCTTAAGGCAGAACATCAATTTATTCATGGGCCATTTTCCTCTCTCTCTCATTCTCTTCTCATCCCTCCGGCAACAGCAACAGCAGTTTTCAGCAGCTTAAACTTTTATTAAAAATTGAATATGAAATAAGCTTCCCTCATCCTCTTCCTTTCATTCCCATTCTCGACTTTTTCTTTTCTTCTATAATCTCCTTCCTTAATGGCGTCTTAAAAACGGGAATCGTTTCAAAACACCCCTCTTCCCCCTTTCCTTTCCTACGCCCCTGCTCACAAATTAATCTTTTATGTAATCCTCGTCCCGTTTTTAAGCCTTTTCACGGTTAATAGCGACTCCCGTGACTATACCCGCCGCCACTAATCCGTTTCTTTGGATGATAGCCAAAAGAATGGAGGAGACTACCCCCGCGCTATAAACTACCCTTAGCCCCTCACCTTTTGAAAATGATGGATTAGCAACCGGAGGAATTGATTTTGGTGGTGGTGGTGGGGTGGTGTTGATAGTTTAGCTGCCATGATTTCCTTCCGACTGATTTTGTGATGGGAATTTGATTAAATGAATTATAGACTATAAAGAACCGTAAGTCGGGGTGGGAGGGGCTGGTAGATTCTAGATTTGTCGGAAAATTTCTTTTTGGTTTGCCCGGACTTGTACCTCCCTCCCTTCCTCCCTCTTTATTTCCTGTCGGGAAAATCAATATTGCGAGAATCAGCTATAGCCTTGAACCCTATCCAAATGTCGGGGGTTCCACCAGCACAGGGGTGGTTACAAGGGAGGAAAGGGTAGGTTGTTTATGTTAATGAATAAACAATTTTCCGGGGAAATATTTTTTTGGTTTTTGAAATGTTTGTGGAAGACATTTTGAATGGTACGCGTCCTTGAGGAACGAAAGATTTATTTATACCCCGATAGCGTTCTAGAGGGTTGAAACTGTAAGGGTAGATGGGAGAGTGGGGGTTTCTTTGCTACTAGGAGATATCATTCGAAATGAGAAATCTCCATTTTCGCGACCGGAAATGGGAAGCTTACAACTCTGACGTTAATGTGGAAAAATGTTCCCGGGGAAAAGCCTTTTCCGGGCAAGCAGCACAAAAACGCTGAGGAAAGTGGTTTTCGGGGTTGGGGAGAGAGGGGGGGTTGTAAGCGAGAATGGTTTTTCGCTGGATCGGAAGCTCAAAAATGTAGAAAATTTTCGTGGTCGCTCCAGGAGAACAACGAAAAAGGGAAACCGGGCGGCTTTTCGTAGGAATCTCGAAAACGGCCTTTTCCGTCGCGGGGGTGAGAAGGGGTTGAGAATTTCTCACCCTTATTCCTCTTCGCCTTTTTCTGAACCTTTTTCAATCCTTTGTTTGCATATTTATTAAAAATTCATGAAAAAGTCGTTTTTCCCTGCTGCTTTCCCCGGAAACAATTTCCGATCGAAGCTTTTCTCCTTGGAAGATGGAATTTGAAATTTGATGGAAAAGCTTTCATACAAATTTGATTTGATACAAGATTTTTGTACAGACTTAGGAAAGACTTTCCCTAGGGTGTGATACCAGATTTCGAGTTAGGTCTCATTTCAAAATTAATGCACACTCTGTGCAATATTTATGAAACAAATTCAAACCCTCTTCCTGGAAAATTTTTCACACAAATTTCATTCAGAATTTGATTCTGAACTGTTGTACAGTTTCTAAACGAACCTATCTGATGAGTAGTGTCCAGACTCCGGGTGTAGACTTCATTTCAAAATTACTGCACACTTTCTATAAACGATTTAGTAGAGAGCTTGTTTCATAAATATTGCACACTCTGAGATGGGATTCAAAATGTTAAGCTTTCACCCATTTCCAAAGAAAATTTTTGGACGGTTCCGTAAAGAACTTATCTTGCGATAGTAATACAAACTGAGAGGCGTATTTCAATTCAAAATTAATGCACACTTTTTGAAAGGACCTATTTCATAAATATTGCACACTCTGAGATAGAATTTAAAATTCCCTAGAAAAGCTGTCACACAAATTTACTCAGAACTATTGAACAGTGTCATGAAGAATTTATCTGGCGATAGTAATACAGACTTCGAGTTAGGTTTCATTTCAAAAATACTGCACACTTCAAGGAGAATTCCATTTCATAAATATTGCACACTCAAATGAAATTTAAAATTTTCTGGAAAGCTTTCACACAAATTTCATTCAAATTTGCCTCAGGATTTTTGTACACTATTTTAAAAGGCTATGTACCGAATAATAACAGACTCTGAGTCATGTTTAATTTCAAAATAATGCACACTTTTCAAAAGGATCTATTTCATAAATATTGCACACTCTCCGATGGGATTCAAAATTCACGGTGAAAGATTTCACACAAATTTCACTCAGAATCTGTTTCAGAATTGTTGTGCAGTGTTTTAAAAAAGTCATCTGACGAATATTTTGTTTCAAAATTAATGCACACTTTCCGATAGAGTCTATTTCATAAATATTGCACACTAATGAGATTTAAAATTTTCCTGGAAAGATTTTACGGAAATTTGGTTCAGAATTTGTTGTAGAATTGTTGGGCAGGTTTAAGAACTTAGGCCTATCAGACAAACAGTAGCAGACTCTGAGCCGTATTTTGTTTCAAAATTAATGCACACTTTTCGATAGAGCCTATTTCATAAATATTGCACACACTGAGACGGAATTCAAAATTGTCTGGGAATGCATTCACGCAAATTTCAAATCAGGATGATTGCGCAGTGTTTTATCTGACGAATAACACCAGACTCCGAGTTAGGTTTCATTTCAAAATTAATGCACACTGTGTGCAATATTTATGAAACGAATTCAAACCCTCTGGTAGAGTTCAAAACCTCCTGGAAAATCTTTCACACAAATTTCATTCAGAATTTGATTCTGAACTGTTTGCATAGTGTTTAAACGAACCTGTTTGATGAGTAGTGCCCAGACTCCGGGGGTAAATTTCATTTCAAAATTACTGCACACTTTCTATAAACGATTCATTTCATAAATATTGCACACTCCTTAGGAAGAACGCATTCCATAGGTAGTTTGTTGGGTGAATTTCCCCATCTCAAATGACAAAGAAATTTTTTCTCGCTTTTATTCCCTCTGGGTATTAGAAAAATTAGAGGATTCCAGGTTCGCGTTTAGAATTAATTCGAAAGCCCCGGGAAAAGCTTTTAGAATTAGAATTCACGTAAATAAATTTGCCGACTCCGAGTCAATATGCCCGGATGGTTTACATTCTCTAATTTGGTTAATTTTTATCTCTCGGCTTTCTCATTAAAATTCTCTTTTTTGAAGTTTTCCCGGGACTCGGGGACTCCCCTTCCTCCGCCATTTTCCTCTTCGACCTATGTACATAAAAATAACATTTTATGTGGCCTTTTTTCCTTACAACAATACATATGCAAATAGTGGAAGGAAAAGGTTAGAAAAGGCGAAGAGCTTTCAAGGAGCGATAAGCTCAAAAATTCCTCCCCCTTCCCAAAAGGGTGTGTTTCGATTTTGAAATGAACGTCACCCTTAGGTCTATACTGTGCAATATTTTTGGAAGTGGGTAGGCGTTTTAGGGTGGGAAATAGTTTTAATTTAAAAGTGTGCAGTATTTTGAAATGAGGTTTCAGAATTGTCCTTAAGTGTGCAGTATTTTGAAATGAGAATCATCCTTAAGTGTGCAGTATTTTTGAAATGAGAATCATCCTTAAGTGTGCAGTATTTTTGAAATGAGAATCATCCTTAAGTGTGCAGTATTTTTGAAATGAGATTCCACCTGAAGTGTGCAATATTTTTGAAATAGGAATTATCGTAAAGTGTGCAGACTTTTGGTGAGAGGTCATAGCGTGTGCAATACTTTTGAGTGAATTCAGCACACTCAGTGAAATTGTCTTTGTGTGCAATATTTTTGAAATGAGAATCCTCAAGTGTGCAGTATTTTTGAAATAAGGTTTCTCCTTAAGTGTGCGACATTTTTGAAATAGGATTTATTTTAATGTGTGCAAGATTTATGAAACGAAAATTCTCCTTGAAGTGTGCAGTATTTTGAGATGTGAAGTGTGCAATATTTTGAAATAGGAATTATCGTAAAGTGTGCAGATTTTTTGGTGAGAGAAGTCACTTAGCGTGTGCAATACTTTTGAAGTGAGATTTCAAAAATACTGCACACTTCAGAAGAAATGAGAATTGTCTTTGTGTGCAATATTTTTGAAATAAGGTTTCTTTTAATTGTGCGATATTTTTGAAACAGGATTTATTTTAATGTGTGCAAGATTTTTGAAATGAAAATTCTCCTTAAGTGTGCGATATTTTTAAATAGAACCATCTTAGAAGTGTGCAGTATTTTTGAGATGGGAATTATCGTAAAGTGTGCAGATTTTTTTCATGAGAGAAGTCACTTAGCGTGTGCAATACTTTTGAAGTGAGATTTCTTCTGAAGTGTGCAGTATTTTTGAAATGAGAATCCTCCTTTAGTGTGTAACAATTTTGAAATAGGATTTATCTTGACGTGAGCAGAATTTTTGAAAAGAGAAACATTTCAGGGTGTGAGTATTTTTGAGGAGTAATCTACCCTGTGGTGTGCAATACTTATGAAATGCCATCTTTTTAAAATGTCAATTTTCACCAAGTCAGCTCCTCAGGTTCGTTATAGTGTGCAATATTTTTGAAAGTGGGTGGGGTTTCTGAATTTATTGTGATTGTAGTTTAAGAGTGTGCAATATTTTTGAAATGAGATTTATTCCAAAGTGTGCAGAATTTCTGAAAAGAGAATTGGCTTTGAGGTGTCAAATATTTCTGAAAGGAAGGGTGGGGTTTTGTGAAATAATTCCGACGTGAAAGTGTGCAATATTTATGAAGTGACATCCCCTCGAAAGGGTGTGAAAGTTGTTGACACAAATCCCTCGTAAAAGTGTGAAATCGAAATGTGCATTATTTATGAAATGAGGAAGGAGGGGAATATTCTAGGGAACTCATCTGGGATACGAGGGGATTGTGGTATTAATAAGCAATGATGATGATGAAGGAAGCTGTAGTCCCACAGAGACAGGCAGACACTTTCCATCATCCCTTCTTTCCTAATTAACACGTATGTGTGTGAGAGGAGAGGGGTAGGGGGTGAAGGAGATAAATTAAAACTTCCGGAAGTGGTGATTAAACGAAAACTTTTCACAACATATCGATTCTAGTCCCAGGTAAAGGTCGTAACTATGGCCACCAACAGGAACCTTTTTCCTGTTGGAATCTCCCGGCTCATCTTCGGGGGAGGTATTAAACTCGCTCGTCCATCTTTCTCTCGTTTCCCTCACGTAACTCCATCTAAGTAGATAAAATTTTAACGAAGAGAAACATGATGATGATGATGATGACGTCATCACCGTGGATGATGACATAGACCATCTTCTATAGTCACTCTAAGGGCGTCCCACTATGGTCATCTGGTTCCATCTAGTCAGCGCTATAATTCATTTACACGTGTCTTGTGTTATCTACTAGAAAGGGGAGAGAAGATGTGGAAAGAAGGAAGTAAAACATCTCTTGTTCTCCGAGAAGATTTTCTAATAATCTGAACCCCCACCGTCACCCCTCTTCATGCCCTCCGGACGTGATTTATGAATCCAGCATCCCCTGGAGCTTTTGATTCTTTCTCTTCTTCTCTTTTCCGTTTCATAAAATCCGAAAGTTGAAAGAAAGATCTGAGGAATGAGGAAATGGGTGTGGGGGGTGTAAAGCAATATAATATAACAGAGATGAGGGGATGGGGTTGTTGGGGGTGTGCCTTTGGGAAAAGCTTCGAAATGAATTTCTGGACTTCTTGACCTCTGTGATTGGGTTCCAAGCATTTTCGTGTCGGAGTGTGGTGTGCTGTATGGAAATCTTGTGTCTTCCTCCCCTCTCTCTTCAAGAAGATTCAAATAACAAACCTCCTAAGAAGAGTCCCATCCTTCTTGAATGAGGGCTTGGTTTCAAAAGTATTGCACACCTGACCAAAAGCTCTGAATACTAAGGTTTAAGCTGATTCCATTACAACGAACATAATTTTAGGGGAAACAAATTTCAAAAGTATTGCACAGTTCAATAGAGATTCCTTTCAAAAATGTTGCACAGCTCAAGAAAGGTTTCATTTCATAAATACTGCACACTTTAACAGAGATCCATTTCAAAAATATTGCACACTGACGGAGATCCATTTCAAAATATTGCACACTGACGGAGATCTAATTTCAAAAATATTGCACACTTCAGGAAGACCCCATTTCAAAAATATTGCACACTTTAACAAGATCTCATTTCAAAAATATTGCACACTTTAACAAGATCTCATTTCAAAAATACTGCACACTTTAGGAGATATTTCATGTCACAAATACTGAACGCCTACAAAGAAATTTTATCTCGAAACTAAAAACGCACTCAAGAACGACTCATTTCATAAATAATGCACACTGTCAAGTGACCAATTAGTCGCCTCGGACTTGCTTACTTCAGACCACAAACCCCCCCTCATCTTGTGCAACATTTATGGAATAAATTATTGGCGAATGTCTGAATGTATTTATTGTCTGATTTATGTGTTGTATGTATGTATGTATTGCATGGGTGTACTGTATGCATGTCTGTATTTACTGTATATGTATGTATGTGGGTTCATTTCAACAGTTCATTCTATTTGGAAGTATGCACGATTTGTAAAGTAAGATATCCTTTGAAGTGTGCAATACTTTTGAAATGAAGTTTCATGTGGACTGTGCAGTATTTATGAAATTAAACCTTTTAAAATGGTGCAACATTTATCAAATGATATAGTCTTGTGCAGTGTGCAGTACTTTTGAAATGAAATCTCCTCCCGAGTGTGCAGTATTTTTGAAATGGGATCTTCCTTGAAATGTGCAGTATTTTGAAATAAAATGCTCCCTAAGTGTGCAGTATTTTTGAAATGGATCTTCCTGGAAGTGTACACAATTTATGAATTCAGATCTCCCTTGAAGTGTCCAGTACTTTTGAAATGGGATCTCCTCCCAAGTATGCAGTATTTTTGAAATGGGTTCTTCCTTGAAGTGTGCAGTATTTTTGAAATGAAGGTTCTTTATAAGTTTTGCATCATTTAAAATGCTTAGCGACTGAACAAAGGCACTGTAGTTGACAGTGCGCCTAAAAAGCTTCTCCTCTGGCAAGAGAGATCTTCTTCCGACCATAAAATTCTAATTAGGTCTATTTCTTGTAGAATTAATGTTTTAGAAAAAAAGGAGATGAGGTGGGGGTAAGGGATTTGAGCAGGGTGGGGTGGGGGTTGCACGGCATAATTTCAAATTTGAAAAAAGGAGGAGGACACAAAAAAGGCGTGCGACACAGCCTTTTGTTCTCTTCTCTCCCTCAACTTTTCCACTACATACTTTTGAGCTTGACAGCCCGCACTGCTTACAAAAAAAAGTTTCCACAAAAAACTTGAGAGAAGAGTCTGATCTTCTTAGGCAAATCTTCCACTTCCATGGAGAAGGAGAATAGATAACGAAATCAGACTCGGAGGAAATGCGAAGATGAAAGAGGAGGAAGGAAAAGGTGAAGAAGAACAAGAAAAGATTTTAGAGTCTAACTAACCGCGTAAAATAAATCTTGATTCTTCATCTCAAAAATTGGCAGTAGCCCCTTCCTGGGGCTAAGTGGGCCAACCCCCAATATTTAACTCATTTTACGAGTATTTTCATCTCGCTAGAATATATTATAATTTTATAAGTAAGGAACGATTTTGCCAGGAATTAATTTCAAAAAATATTGCACACTTTAAATGAGATTATATTTCAAAAATATTGCACACCCAAGGACGAATCTCATTTCATGAATATTGCACACTAAAGAAGGAACCTCATTCCATAAATATTGCACACTAAAGAAGGAACCTCATTTCATAAATATTGCACAATTTTCAGAGGACTCTATTCCATAAATATTGCACACTTTGAGTGAGAAACTTTATTTTAAAAATATTACGCACTTCAATGGATTACTCATTGTGGAAATTGTACGCATTTGCGAGCATATCTGATTTCAAAAATAATGCACAGTTGTAAGACTAACTTATTTCATAAATATTGCACAATTTTTGGAACCTTCAATTTCATAAATACTGCACACTTCTAATGAGATCACAAATCAAAAGTATTATGCACTCCAGAGTAAGGGGGTCTTATTTCATTATTCCGCACACTTTTGAAGGGATTTGGTTTTCAAAAATAATGCACAGCTACAAGGCTGTTTCATTTCATAAATATTGCACAATTTTTCGGGGATTTAAATTCGTAAATACTGCAATCTTCTAAGAGAGACCACACTTCAAGGAAGATTTTATTGAGCAGAAAGAGAGAGGTAGCAGAGATTTGATTTCAAAAATGCTGCACAAACTATTTCGTTTCATAAATATTGCACACTCTGGTTAGGGGGACTATTTAAAAAATATTAAACACTTCAAGGGATATCTAATTTTGGAAATTGTGCACAATCGCGAGAGGATTTTTTCTCAAAAATAATGCACAGTTGGAAGATTATTATATTTCATAAATATTGCACAATTTTTGATGGATTCGATTTCATAAATACTGCACACTTCAAGTGGATGACTTTATTTCAAAAATATTACACACATCAATGTATATCTCATTGTTCAAATTGTTCACAATTCCGAGAACATCTGATTTCAAAAGTAATGCACACTTTCGTGAAACATTTACAATAAAATGGTTATGTACAAGAAATAACGACGTCACACATTTTTGGGGGTAACACATAGAAATAGATAATTAATTACCACGTCTCTAATTAATTATTAATTAATATCGTGACAATGAAAAATTCTACTAAACCGTGGAAGCGTGTTTCGTTTTCGAAACTTTCTAAAACTTCTTTAAGAATTTTTTGTTTCGCCGAGAGGCAGAAAGACGGATCAAAATGAAGGCTTCGAAAGTCAAACAAGTTAGTCAGTTAGTCGTTAACTCGATCCAACCAAGTGTAGAGAGAGAGAGAAACTTCCTCCAGAGACTCAAGACTTTCTGATTGTGAATAACGGAAGTTAGCGCTTTTAAGTTAAAGTTAAAGCTTTTATCGAAGCATATGATAATCACGCAAAGGGGGAGTAACCGGATTTGGTGGTAGTAGCAGCGGGGTGGATGAGAGGAAGTTAGACTTTGATATGGTTTCCCTTTGATGCGGTTACAGCTTCATTTTGACTAAGTCTCGAGTTTCTCTTTCAGATAAAAAACCTAACAATAAAAAGAATGACTTATCCATAAGCTAAACATGTGAGGGTTAGGCCATAATAAAACTATAACCTTTAGAAACATTAGAAATCACATAAACAATTCGTCGCGTCAAGTGAGTCAGTTTGATTAAACCGGAAATGAATGACTGAACTAACCAAAGTGGTGGTGGAATACAGCATGCTTCCGGATTCTGGGGAAAATCTTAGCGATGTCGGTCTCCTGGACGAGGAGGTCCAGTCGCCGAAGGTTCGGGTTCACGCCCCCCAAGACGAAGTCGGGGTGTTTAGGAAAGGAAGCAAAACGATTTATAAGAATTGGAGGTCGAGAAGTTTGAGCGCTTGGAGTGTCGGAAGCAGGGCTAGTTTCAGGCTCGAGGAAAGGTAAGAAGATGGTAGTCGGAAGTCGGTCAGAAGGCAGTAAACCGAAATAGTTTGAGTTAGTGTTAGTGTTAGCTCGCTTATCATCGCTGTATCTGAGTTGGTTATTTAGTGGCGGTAGACGCTTTCATGTACGCCACTCATTCATGATTCACACGTTGAAACAGGTGCTATTTCATAAGTATTGCACACTTTTCAAGGAGATTTCATTTAAGAAATATTGCACAATTGAACGGAGGCTGTATTTCCGAAATTTTTGAACATCCTCAGCGAATTTCTCTTTTCAAAAATATTGCAACTTCAGCAGGGATTCCATCCCAAAAGTATTGCACACTATTCAATTTTTCAAGAGGGTCTCATTTCAAAAATATTGCACACCTCAAGACGAATCCCATTTCAAAAATATTGCACACTTAAGGTGGAATTCATTCCAAAAATATTGCACACTTCAGCAGGGATTCCATTTCAAAAGTATTGCACACTTCAAGAGGGTCTCATCTCAAAATTATTGCACACCTCAAGGTGAATCCCATTTCATAATTATTGCACACTTCAAGAGGGATGCCGTTTCAAAAATACTGCACACTTTCGAGCATCCAATAGTTCCTTCATCCCATCGTCACACATTTCAGTCACCAACAACTCTTCTGTGTAAGCTTTCGCTCCGAGATGAAAATGATCTTTCGAATCACAGCCTCCCCCCCCCCCAATTCGTTGGTCTGTCATACGACAACCTGCGGTGCCAAATCTCCTATAATACAATTCCCGGCGGCCATTTTTTTTACACGACTTGCGAGGAGCTACAGGAAAAATGATTCTGTACGTGCTTTGCACCAAATCAAATTTATGTCGATGTTTGTAGAGGGTGGGAAGAGTAGAGATAGTGTTTAAGGGATGAGGGTGAGCGGAGAGGGGGTTGAAAGAAGATGGCTTCTATCGTCGAGATCACAAAAATTTTTACGACCATAAATAAATTTTTTTTTTCACTTTCAATCTCGAGACCAATTTTGTTTTTTATTTATTTTTCTGCTGCTTTGCTGTTGTTGCTGTTGTTATAGTTGTTATCGTAGTCGCTGTTGGAGAATATTTATTTTCGATTTCAATTTCCGGTTCCGTTAACTTCAACTCGATTCTCCCAGTTTTATTTTTGGGAAAAAATTTTTTTTTCAAATGATACAGGATCTGTATCATTTCCAGTGATCGTTACAGTCATCCCGAAAATTTATTTATTTATGTACTGGGGGGTTTGATTTATGGATTAATAATTAGTTTGAAGACTAGTTTCATAAATACTGCACGATTTCATGATAAATCGTGATTCATACATAGTAAACAACTACTAGAACTTCTAATGCAAGTAGAGAACACTGTTGTTAACGATTAGTTTCATAAATAATGCACAGTGTGAGATGTTATTGAATATTTATCACATTTACCGGTTTGTTTATATAAAACCTCCAACTAGTAATGGGGAATTTGATGTAATGTAGCTTCTGTCACTTCTCATGACCTTGTCGCTTCTTGCTTGCTTCTTGATTGCATGTCTTTTGCCAGAAAAGTGACAGAAGCCGAGCAAATTTGACTAATTTCCCGCACTACAATGTTTACAGACTAGACGGTGAATGTGATAAATATTAAGCAATTTTTCAGATTTATCAAATACGATGGCAATTATGAATAATCGCCGGAAATAATATGCAAAAATATTTTTCACAAAATTTATCATTTTTACCGTAAAATATATTAATCACATTTACCGTGTAGTTTATAATATATCCAATTGGTAATGGGGAATTTGGTTGAATGTTTGGTCAAATAACGATTTGAGTATTTTGTAAAATAGCCGGGAAATGTGATAAATATTCCGTAATTCGTCATGGTATGTATCACATTTATCACTTTTACTGGCTAGCTCATAAAATGTCCAACAGGTATTGTGGAATTTAATAAATGTTTGGTCAGATCACGAGTTGAACATTTTTTAATCCAGCCGGGAAATGTGATAAATATTAGATAATTCGTCCAATTAATCTAGGGGGATCAACTAACGATTTGAGTATTTTATAAATTAACCGGTGACTGTGATAAATATTCAGGGATTTGGCAAATTAATCAATGGGGATTATGAATAATCGCCGGGAATTATATATTTGCCTGATTTATTACTTTTACCGTGATATATATGTATCACATAAGTGATAAATGTGAACTATTGCCAGAAATTATATTTACATCCGCCATATTTTTCGCTTTTATTGAAACATATATGTATCAAATTTATTACTTTTACTGGCTAGCTCATAAAATGTCCAATTGGTAATGGGGAATGTAATAAATGTTTGGTCAGATCACGAGTTGAAGATTTTTTAAACCAGCCGGGAAATGTGATAAATATTAGATAATTCGTCAAATTAATCAAGGGTGATTATGAATAATCGCCGGGCATTATATATTTGTCTGATTTATCACTTTTACCGGGACATATATGTATCACATTTATCACTTTTACTGGCTAAAATGTCCAGTTGGTAATGGGGAACTTGATAGGTATTTGATTAGATTACGAATTAAGTGTTTCATAAATTAACCGGTGACTGTGATAAATATTAGGTGATTTGTCTTAATGGAATTATGAATAATCGCCGGGCATTATATATTTGTCTGATTTATCGCTTTTAATATATATCATAAGATAAATGTGAATATTGCCAGAAATTATATTTACATCCGCCATATTTATTGCAACATATATTTATCATATTTATCACTTTTACTGGCTAGCTCATAAAATGTCCAACAGGTATTGGGGAATGTAATAAATGTTTGATCAGATCACGAGTTAAAGATTTTTTAAACCAGCCGGGAAATGTGATAAATATTCGGTAATTCGTCAAATTAACCAATCTGAGTTGGTGATTATGAATAATCGCCGGGAATTATATTTGCTTGATTTGAGCTATTGACGAGTACAAACTCAGGGTCAGGATTATAGTCGGTACTTCTTCTCTAATATGGCCTGGTGTGTCGGTAAAATTGGGTGGACATCAGCTGACGCGTTTTTGAGTTATAGTAGCACATACATCCGAACAAACAAATTTATTTTGGGTGAACCCCCAAAGCTCTTTCCCCAAAAAGAAAACAGAAAACGCTGACGGAAAACAACAAACGAAAGGTGTAGGAGGAGGCAGAAACAGGAAAGAGTGGGTGGGGGCGGAAATAGAACAAGAACAAGTTTCTCTTTCTTCGGGAAATCACTGAATCGGAAAATTCGATGCGAAGGCAACAAAAAAAAACCAGTAAACCGGAAATAGTTGAAAACAAGAACTCTGTCGTTCGTTAGCGACAGAAATGGAATGAAGAGGGAGGGAGGGGAAGGGACCCCAGCATCCTCGCATCTAATCAAAGGACCCGAAATGACAAAGGTATCTCCGGGAGTGGGGCATCTGGAAATGTCGGTGACTGACGTGGAAATGTTTTCGAGTTGACGGAGTTTGGTGTCTCTGCAGTTAGATGGAAGCAGCTTTCACTCTCCAAACTGATTCCTGTTGTTGTCATCATTACCGTTAGTAGTTCTCCGTTTGCCTCTTTACCGATGCGTTGAATTCGTTTCGTTTCATCGATGGTTTCAAGATGGCGGACGTCTTTCTATCGATTCTTCCCAAACCTGACTTTTAATTAATCTAAATTAATTGGTTGTCAATTTCATCTGGCTTTCCCTCTCCCGGAAATTCCCGGAAAATACAAAACCAACAGGAAGAGAGGATAAATCGATTCAATATTATCTTTCCTACAGTATATTCAAATCGCGTTGTTTATACAACCAAAAATATGGCCCACTCCAGCAAATTTCATTCCATAAACTACCCATCTTTTCGAAGACTTTTCGTTTCATAAATATTGCACACACTTTAATTAATCAAAAATTAATTTCGTATATTATATAATATTAGTCCATTATTCAAAATCATCAATGCAGCTCGGTTGGGATGACAAGTTACTGAATATTTATCACATTTACCGGTTAGTTTATAAGATTTTCAGCTCCTAATGC
Organism: Columbicola columbae; assembly: GCA_016920875.1. Classification (NCBI taxonomy): domain Eukaryota; kingdom Metazoa; phylum Arthropoda; class Insecta; order Psocodea; family Philopteridae; genus Columbicola; species Columbicola columbae. The sequence continues at coordinate 27,499 of JADMLL010000033.1, forward strand.
GAGCAACCATTAATTAAATTCCCCCGTTACCAGTAAGATACTTTATGAAGTAGCCAGTAAAAGTGATAAATATGATAAATATATATCGCGGTTATATATATAATAGCCTAATATATATATGATTCCCGGCGATTAATCACAATCGCCTGAATTCATTTGACGAATTACTGAATATTTATCACATTCACCGGCTAGTTTGTATAATATTTAATTCCTAATCTGAACAATAAATTATTAAATTTTCCATTACCAGTAAAAGTGGTAAATGTGATAAATATATGTCACAGTAAATGTGATAAATCAGGCAAATATATGTGATCCCCGGCAATTAATCATAATCTCCAAGTAAGCTTGATTAATTTGACGAAGTTGTGAATATTTATCACATTCACCGGCTGATTTGTATAATATTTAAATCGTAATCTGAAGGATAATTTATTAAATTTCCCATTACTAGTTCGATATTTTTTAAATTACCAGTAAAAGTGATAAACGTGATAAATATATGTTACGGTAAAAGTGATTAATCCGGGGAATATATATTTATGTATAACTTTCGGTGTTTATTCATAAGTACCATTAAGTTTGATAAATGTTATTAATCACATTTATCACATTCACCGGCTAGTTTGTATAATATTTAAATCCTGATGAAGGATAATTTATTAAATTTCCCATTTCCAGTTCGATATTTTTTAAATTACCAGTAAAAGTGGTAAAAGTGATAAATTTTGCTAAAATATATATATAATTTTCGGCGAATATTTATGATCACCATTAAATTTGATAAATATGACAAACATTTATCACATTCACCGGTTAATTTATAAAATGTCGAAATCGAAATCTTAGGAAACTTTTTATTAATTTTACCATCATGAGTTTGATATATTTTTAAAGTATACGGTATGATATACCGATAAATGTAGAGTTATTAGCTTAGTTAGTGATTTTGAATAATCGCTGGAAGTATTGTATATATAGGCTGGTTTATCACTTTTACCGTAACATATACAGTAACTTGGCTTCTTTGGTATTCGCGAGGGGCTTGAGGGTATTATTGATATATTATTATTAATATTATCAGCTCTTATTTCTTTGTTTTGTCTATTCCCTCTTCTTCATAATTTTCTGTTTCAGCTTTTGTCTCTTTTATCCTCCCTCTTCTTCCCCAATCGTCTGTTTCTGTGGTCTTTCTCATACACTCTTTTAGAGTGGTTAGAGAAGACAGAAGGAAAGCCCGGCATCTCCTAGCCAGGCAGAGGGACAAGAGACAGAAAAATGGGGTACAGTGAGAGTGAAAGGTAGACAGTGGAGAGAAGAGAAAGCAAAAAGAGTCAGAAGAAAGGAAAGGGAGGGTAGACAGTGAGAGGGGCATTCACCAAATGCAGGCGGGTGGCAAGGGAGTTAAAGCGGGATCGGGGGGGAACGTCGAAGTTCACGGGTAGTGGGAAGAGTGAAGTGACAGACAGTAAGAACATGGACGGATGCTTGAGAAGAAGAGTGGTCGCAGGGTCATTTATCTGTTAGGCACTGCCGGAAACGTTGGGGATAAGACAAGTACGGCTCATACCAGAAAGAATAAAAAGGGAGGCACGGAGAAGGGGGTCTCATCTTTAACTCAGGCCTATCTTTTAACGTTTCCTTTATCACAAACGGAACTCATAAAAAACGACTCAAAATTCTTTTCCTCTTCTTTCTTGAGAAGAAAAATCTAAAAGAAGTTATGTAAATAAATTAAAGTAATAATAACATTAACATAAACAAAAATAGAAGAAGAAGAAGAAGATGAGGATGAGGGTAAAAACGTTCAAAAGACAAAGAGAAAGATATAATTCAATAATGAAAGTTATGCTAATTAAGCTACGGGAAAAAGGAAATCAAACTAAGAAAGAGAGGAGTATAAATATAAATTTATAAATTATAAACGTTTGAATTTCACATTGTGGAATTCTATAGAAGTATGCTCAGATTTTAATAAATGACTGGTAAATGTGATAAATACTCAGTAATTTGTCACATTTATTAAGGTTAGTCGGTGATTATGAATAATCCCCGGTTTTTATATTCGACTCATTTATCACTTTTACCGTTACATATAAATTAGGTGTAACGCACAGAACGGAGAGTCTTGTTGGGGGTCATTAACTATCAAGTTGGGAAGGGTGTTCGTTGTCATACAGTGTAACTTAGGTTTGTATTTATACAGTAAGACTTAGAGGACTGTATAGCCTGCATAATTTAATATCCACACCTGTTAGACTTTCAAAAGCTTTCGAGACTTTTGATGGGTAACATGACGCTCATTAAAAATTTGAGTCTGGAAGGCGCTAATAATAATGATGATACGGAGCTTTGGTTATAATCGGAAATCAAGATGGAGGACCGTTTCCTCCTACCCCCCAGCCCCCTTGTTGTCCCCCAAATTTGTTTCCTTTGTTATCGGTAAGCGAGAAACACGACGTAGTGGAAAACGTTCGTTACAAAACCGTTTAGAAAGGTTTTTAGAATTTTTAGAACATGAATAGGGCAGAGGGGGAGGGATAATTTCTAAAAATCTGTCGTTTTCAATTTGTAATCTACCGCCATTTTCATTTCCTGTCGGCGGAGTAACAAGACATTTTCTTAAAGAGAATGAAAAAAACGAAAATCGAATGAGGCACGGTAGAAGAGAAATGTCATGTTTAAACGAAAGCTTTTGGGGGTGGAGGGGTTGAAGGTGGGGGGTTGGGGGTTAGGGGATGAAAAGACAAGAAATCGGTTTTACGAAAAATGAAAAATTCAATCCGAGCACGCCCGTCCGCATGAAGAATTTCGACTTTTTCGGGTTTGCTTTTCTATTACCGAAAGCTGTGGGAGTTGTAGTTCAAGGTTGCTGCTGACTCTATTGTCGATTTGAGAATTTGGGTTCTACAACGTTCTCGGTCATGTCATGTTCATCCGTCTCTCTTATGAACGGAGGTGTGATGATTGAAACTTATACTGTATATATATATACACTAATATACATTTGATTAATTTTAACAGCTGACACGAGCCTAAAATTTGCTGCTACCACTCTCCAATTCCATGAAAATTCGTTTCGTAAATACTGCACACTGTTGTGGGGAATTCATTCCATACTTTCTGGAAATACTAATTTCATAAATATTGCACAATCCCTCTAAACCTTTATTTCATGAATAGTCCATCTAATTGTAGAACCTTCATTTCATAAATATTGCACACTATTAAAAATTCATTTCACACTTTCTGGAAATATTAAATTCAAAAATATTGCACGATTCTTGCTAACCTTTGTTTCATAAATAATGCACACCATTGTAGAACATTAATTTCATAAATACTGCACACTTCCCCATTCATTCCATTTCAGAAATATTGCAGTTGCCCAGGGTTTTCGTTTCAAAAGTATGCACTTCCACATTTCCCCAATTGCATCCCATTTTCATAAATATTGCACAGTTGCATAGACCATTTCTCATAAATATTGCACAGTTGTCCAGGGAATTCGTTTCAAAAGTACTGCACACTTCCCCAAAGATTTTGTTACACACACTTGCCCGAAAATATTATTTCATAAGTCTTGCACACTTACATAAAATGTTTGTGTTCATTAAAAATTCACAAAGCCTACAAATGAGACATTTCAAAAGTATTGCACACACTCATATGGAATATCTTTCATGAATAAGGCAATTATACCTGGATGCCTCTCAAAAAATATTTTCAACGACTTCGTCTCATCAAAGAAATGAGCACTCTTGCCAAGAATTCGTTTCAAAAATACTGCACAGATTTTGTACGCATTCATTTCATAAATATTGCACACTCTCCCATAAATTCTATTTCATATATATTGCACACCTTTACGGAAAATTCATTTTACACTTTCTGGAAATATTAGATTCAATATTAGAATACAAACCAAACCTTCCTTTCATAAATAATGCACACAGTTGTAGAGCCTTCATTTCATAAATATTGCACACTTTCTGGGAATACTAATTTCAAGAATGTTGCAAATCCTATAAACTTTCATTTTCTTAAAATAATGCATAGAATTTAGACGCATTCATTTCATAAATATTGCACACTATTGTGGCGTAGTCCTTCCATATTATCTGGGAATAATTATTTCATAAGTACTGCACACTCGGGTTAAAAGTGAGTTTAAGATCGGCTTTGTTTATGAAGAGTTTGGTGCCAGTATAGTTCTCACCATTTACCCAACAGAAGGGGAATGAATGAGGTCATAGAGTGGATTTTGGGTTCGGTTTAACTTCTCTATGACAAAAAATTTAATTTGGCACCACTGACTCTGACACTCATTCTTCCGTTACAAAATCACTTCCCCACGTAAACTATCATTAGACCCTGATTTATCGGAAATCGATTCCAATTTTGATTTGATCACGAATTCCTCGAAACCGCTTTTCTACGATTTTCGATTTCGAAAAATGGAAACGAAAATAAAAAAAAAATTTCGAGAAACGATTGGAATCAATTAAAAGACACGGAAATTGTTGTTTGTTCAAAAATGGCGGGAAAATTTAAAAATTTATTCACCAACCCCGCTACCATTTCACTGGCTATTTATAGAGCGCGTTAATTTGTGTCTTAATGAGCTTATTATAGACTATAATTTAGATGTCGGTGAGATTTTTATTTATTTATTTATTAATCACGATAATTATCTTTCCTGTCGTCGTGCTGTCGCCAGAGGCTATAATTTCCAGAGAGTTTGGTGAAGGCGTGTCGATAAACATGGACTTGCATGTGTCTTATTGGTTTCGCGTGTCTTGTTTCTCTTTAGTCCTGTCACTTTATTTATTTATTTTTAATTTTGTATCTACCACCCCTTTCGGGGGGTGGTGGAGGGGGTGGAAAGCGAAAACACGAGGGCTACAGGAAGATGGTTCGATGTAGGCTAAACTTTTTTTATTTGAAGTCCTTAGCTCCCAAATTTTTTTGTATTTTTCTCAAAGCCTTTCGATAATTATAGTAGGGCCTGTTGTGACCTTGTTAAGTATACCAGACAGTACTTAGTACTAAAACGGACTAAAGATGAAATGGACAGAGGGCGCCAGTAACTAAGTGTGAGTTCAGGATGTTACTGGCGCTAGGATCAGGTGATTCATTAGTCTTATGGTTTCCGTGTGAGATAGGTGGTGTGACTCAACTACTGTCAGTTACATTTGTCAATTAAATTTTAAATAAGACTGTGCAGTACTTTTGAAACGGATTCTTTACAAGTGTGTTCTTTTTTTAGTGACAGAAAACCGTTAAAAATTTTTGAGAGGCAACCAGGTAAATTTGTCTACTTCATCAAATTGATTTCGTGTGTGTGCAATACTTTTGAAACGTCTCAGTTGTAGGGTTTGTGAATTCTTTTAGTAAACGCAAAAGTTTTATGTAAGTGTGCAGTACTTATGAAACGAAATTTTAGGGTAGTGTTTATGAAATAGGATCTCTGGGAAAATGTGCAGTACTAATGAATTGAAATCTTTAGGCATGTGTGCAATATTTATGAAACGGGATCTGTGGGAAAGTGTGCAGTACTTTTTGAAATGAAATCCCTTGGCAAGTGTGCAATATCTATGAAATGGGATTATTGGGTTGTGTGCAGTACTTTTGAAATGAAATCCTTGGGAATGCGTTCAACATTTATGAAACGAAAATTTGGGGCAGGTGTGCAATACTTTTGAAATAAAACCCCTGGGCAAGTGTGCAACACTTGAAACGAAAATTTGGGACAAATGTGCATTATTTTTGAAATGAAATCCTTGAGCAAGTGTGCAATATTTATGAAATGAAATCCCTGGGTATGTGTACAACATTTATAACCGTAATTTTAGGGCAAGTGTGCAATATTTGTGAAATGGGATCTTTGGACAAGGGTGCAGTACTTTTGAAACATCATTTTATGGCGAGTGTATTTATGAAATTGAATTTTAGACTAGTGTGCAGTATTTATGAAATGGAAGTCTTGGGGGAAGTGTGCAATAATTATGAATTGAAATTTATTACTTTGCTGTCGAGTTAGTTTTTGTCAACGAATGAAAAATGTTCCTTTTGGCTCTCTCTTCTTCCTCCATTTCCTGATCTTTGATCTTTAAATAGTTTACAGGAGAGTCACAAACCATGAAAATCCTTCTCAAGGTCATCCTGTAGTCATCCCTCCAACCTCCAAGAGGGAGAGAGATGGGGAAAAATCTCGTCGATTTTATGACCAGAATGATGGGGGTAGGAGGAACATAATAACAGGTCATCACCCAGCTTTCCATGTCCATTTCCACCCCCTACCCCTACGACAGGAGAGAGGATTTCAAATCCTTCCAACCGGCCGTGAAATTCAACCCCCCCAGATTCCGATCACGAATTTTAATAAAAGTCACTTCCGCTTGGTTTATGTCTCGCATAAATTTTTATCGTCAAAATCTAACGACTTTAAATGACCTGCGGTACGCTCTTCCACCACCACCCTCTCCCCCGTTGGTGAGCAACCACCCCCCCAGGAAAATCAATTTCATTTCAGGAAATACAGAAAGCACACAACAACAGCAGCAACTACACCCACGTTTTTTGGTGAAAATTAATTAAAGTCGAAATCATTGACATAAATTATGTATCGGAGGTCGTATTGGTTCGGCTATTTCCGGTCATTTCCGGTTAATGAATCCGAACTCGAGTTGAGCTTTCGAACATGAGCTAAGGATTCTAAATTTGGGATGAACTGAATCGATGGCGAAGGAAATTTTTGGGGGTTTATCTATAGCTAACATAAACAATAGTTAATAGATAATATTATCTTTTGTTGAGTTTTGGGGAACCGGAAGCCATTTTGATTTGGCTCTTGTGTTTGTCTAGGGGGGCGGGGACTTTCTTGAATCTCTTCTACCCTTTCGAACCTTTTTCCTCCGGGAAATGTTTTCGTTTCATCAAAACTCGGAAAACTTATTTAAAATAAATATCCATAAAAATTATTTATCTATTTATTTACTTTTTATATTATAACTCAATTATATAAATAACAAGTTGGGAGTACTGTGCATTACTTTTGAAATCGTTCCAAAAATATTTTTAAAAAATTTTTCAAAGACGCACATCCTCTAAATGTCTTGCACACTATTATAGAAAATTAATTTCTGGGATTTCATAAGTATTGCACATTTCATAAATAATGCACAGTTTGTAGACGTATTCATTTCATAAATATTGCACACTGTGATGGTATAACCATTTCAAACTTTCTGGGTATTATAACTTCAAAAGTATTGCACAATTTTTTCAAAGCTTTGTTTTATGAATAATGTACACGATTGAAGACCGTTCATTTCATAAATAATGCACAGTTTCTGTAGTCATACGGAGGACTTCATTTCATAAATCTTGCACATAGTTGTGGAACAATTATTTCATGCTTTCGGGGAGTTTTAGTTTCGTAAATTTTGCACAATCCGTATAAACCCACATTTTTCATAAATAATGCACAGTTTCTAGACGTATTCATTTCATAAATCTTGCACAGAGGAATGAAATAATCATGTCAAAGCTTCTGAGAATTGAAATTTCAAAAGTATTGCACAATTTTTTCAAACCTTCGTTGTATGTCTATTGTACACAATTGTAGAACTTTCATTTCGTAAATACTGCACGATTCTTATAAATCTTCCTTTCGTAAATAATCCACAGTTTCTAGACGTATTCATTTCATAAATATTGCACACTATTGTGGGAAAACTCATTTCAAACTTTCTGGGAATAAAAATTTTGTAAATTTTGCACAACTCCTACAAGACTTCATTTCATAAATAATGCACAGACGGAAATATTTTGTTTCATAAATGATTCACACATTTGGGAAATAACTCATTTCAGAAGTAATGCACACTGTGACGAATAGTTGAAATACCCGCTACCCGCCACAAATATACTAAACACGTATTTTTACGTGATCCGCGCTTTAGTTCAAAAACCGTAAAATACGTTGCCCGCGAGCTGAATGTTAATTTGTTAGATTGATGTTTAAGCAATCGCTGGTCAAATTTCAGGTACTTAGGACGACAGGAAGTCGTGCTGAATTGTACCGAAACATCTCACTACTCGTGGGCTTGAGGGAACGTGAGCTTCCATGTTGTTCTGGTTGTTATATTGTTGGTGGACGCATTGTTTTCAAATAGTCAGCAAGTCAGTGGAATTAAGCAGTTCTGAAGAAAGTATATTCTTGAGGGGAGACGCCAAACATCAAATAATGGAGTCGAAACTACCCTCTAATAGACAAGTGTTGGTAGTACTGTTAACAGTATTCGTGAAGTGCATTTAACTGTCAGTGAAAGCGCTGATCTTAAGTTTGGAGGAACTTGGAAGAAGAGACACGAAAAACAGAAGCCGCGTCGAGAAGGGCTTGGCAACAATTCGTTCGAGATTGCTGATGAGCTTCTATTAGGAAAAACAAATGAAGACAGAATCGTCTTGCAGCGTCAGAGAGAGCCTGTCGACGTAGTCATTTAGCTGGGATGGACAAAAAGCTGACAGATAAAGTGGACAGCTGTCAAGGAAGAGCTAAACACTTCTCCGCATTAACACCACTCTGCAAACCGTCACAGCAGCCATTCGTCTTCTGATTCTAACGAAACTGCTGATTTACAAGAGGATTTCCATACAGCGACAGAAGATACACTGCCCAGAAGTAGTTAAACTCACACTGGGAAGGATTTCATGACTCCAAAGTCAGCAGCACTAGACAGGAGTCAGTTAAGTCAGAGATTCAGTTTGTATCCTTGAATTTAGAGACTTGGACACGAATTTCCTCAACGGGAAAAACGGAAAGAACTCGCTGTTGCCATTTTCAAAACCAGGTTACCGGATGTAGTGACTGCTTACTGGAATGTTAAACTGCTGTCGGGTTTAGAAACTCAAAAATCAAAACAAGAACGTTTGCTAACACTACAGCAACCAGAACAACATGTCAGCTCACATTCGCTTAAGCCCGCGAGTTGTGAGATGCTTCGGTACAACTCGGCACGGGTTCCTGTCGTCCTAGGTACCTGAAATTTGACCTGCGATTGCTTAAACATCATTCTAACAAATTAAGAGGGCGTTTGTCTTGAAGACCAAATTTTTTGAGGACACTCTGAAGTTTATGTATGAAACAGATTGTTTTTGGATTATATCTGGAAAGAATTAGACGTCGCAGTGTGCATTACTTATGAAATGAACTACCTAAGAAAATTTGCTGTAATTGTGACGTAAAATCTTCTTGAGATTCTTGGTTTTGTGCATTATTTATGAGATGAAGCCTCGTAGGAGTTGTGCCAAATTTACGAAATTAATATTCCCCGGAAGTATGGAGCGATTGTTGAACCAAAATGTGCAATATTTATGAAATGAAGGTGGTAGGAATTGTGCAATACTTTTGAAACGTAATTTTAGGGTGACTGTGCAAAATTTATGAAACGAAACTTTAGGACAAATGTGCAACACTTTTGAAATGTATTTTGAGGGTGACTGTGCAATACTTTTGAAATTTATCGCTGGTTGTGCAATACCTTTAAAACCAAATTTGAGCCAAGTAAGCAATACTTTGAAACGTAATATTAGGGCGACTGTGCAAAATTTTGAAACGAATCTTTAGAACAAATGTGATATACTTTTGAAAGTAAATCTTTGGACTAGTGTGCGATATTTATGAAATAAATTTTCCCAGAAAATGTGAAATAGGTGCTCCACAGAAGCGTGAAATATTAATTAAATGAATACCTCTAGAAACTGTGCAAAACTATGAAATGAAATTGTGATGTGCAGTACAAAACAAGATCTTTGGAAGTGAAATTTTGAAAAAATTAGAAATTGTCCAGAAGCGTGGAATATTAATTAAATGAATACTCTAGAAACTGTGCATTATTTATGAAGTCTTGCAAGTTGTGCAGTATTTATGAAATGAAATCATTAGACAAGTGTGCAAAACTTTTGAAATGAAATTTTGGGGTGAGTGTGCAGTACTTTTGAAACGAGATCTTTGGACAAGTGTGCAGTATTTATGAAATGAATACTCTCAGAAAGCATGGAATTAGCATGTCCATAATTGTATGCATTATTCATGAAATGAAGTCTTAGGGTGAACTGTGCAGTATTTATGAAAGGAATATTCCATAATAGTGTGCATTACTTATGAGATGACCTCTAAATATATGTTCTACCTCTTCCACCTCCTCCCTCAAGGGATGAAATTGCCCGACTCGTCCAAAATCGAAAAGACCCAGATTCTGGGGTTTTTGTTGATGACGTCACAAACCACGTGACACAGACGACTGCATAATGGATGAAGTGCTAACTGCATAATGTGAATACCATTAGGACCACCTGAGACTATTCGTGGGTCGGGTCATTTCGCTTTCTTTTTTGCGTTTTTCACTTTATTTGAAATTCAACAAGTGAGGCCCCCTCCCTCCGCCTCCCTCTTTCTCCTTGAAAACTTTCACAACTTTCACACGTTTGAAAAAGCTCCTGTTAAAACTTTTAAAACAAAACTTGCGCAATTACAAATCCTTTTCCTCGATGGCTGAATCCTCAAAAATGAGTTTTCTCTCAAGTTCTCTTCAGAAGAGAGAGAATAGGGGTGGATGGGGTAGGGGTAGGGATGAGACAAATAAATTTTTAATTAAAATTTATGTGCCTCGAAGAAGGGAGGAAGGATTTTAAGAGGAAAAGCGGAAAATTGGGAAAATCATGGAAGGAGTGGGGGAATGAAACTATCAACCGGCTCATAATGACGGCTGGTAATGAACCTGAACTACCCATCGTTGCTTAAAACAGGTCCAAGCATTCCTCATCGATCAGTATACTTTTGTGTGCAATACTTTTGAAATGACATTTCAGGACAAGTGTGCAGTATTTTTGAAACGTAATTTTAGAACAAGTGTGCAGAACTTTTGAATCGAAATTTAGGGTGAGTGTACAATACTTTGGAACCGACATTTATACCCAGTTGCGCAATCCTTTTAAAACGTAATTTGAGAACAAGTGTGCAGAACTTTTGAAACGTAAATTTAGGGTGAGTGTGCAATATTTTTGGAACGAAATTTTAGGAGGAGTGCAATACTTTTAAAATGTAATACTTTGAGAACAAGTGTGCAATACTTTTAAAACGTAATTTTAGGGCGAGTGTGCAATACTTTTGAACCGAAATTTATCGCCATTTGTGCAATACTTTTGAAACGTAATTTTAGTACAAGTGTGCAATACTTTGAAACGAAAATTCAGGTCGAGTGTGCAATACTTTTGAAATGTCATTTCAGGAGAAGTGTGCAGTACTTTTGAAACGTAATTTCTGAATGAGTGTGCAATATTTTTGAAACTAAATCTCTAGACAAGTGTGCAGTACTTTTGAAGCCAAATTTTAGGACGAGTATGCAATATTTATGAGACGTAATTTCAGGGTGAGTGTGCAATACTTTTGAAACTAAATCTTTAGACAAGTGTGCAATATTTATGAAATGACTATTCCGTAATAGCGTGCATCAGAATTTGCTAGTAGCACAAGAATTCGTTAATTAATCAGCAGGTTTGGGTGGGAGGAGGGCGGAGTGGGCGAGGAGGGGTAAAGAACGTGAGAATAAAATCTCGAGCGAAGGCGTGAAAATTACAGGAGCGGGCGGGAAGCTGCGATACATCACGTGAAAACCAAAAGGTTGAGGGAACATTAAAGCTCTCACGCTCCGACGGAATGGAGGGAATTTGTTAGAATCTTAACCGGAACCGGAAATGGAAACGTTATAAATGGCGAGAGGAGGGCGCGAGAGATGATTCTAACGATGATTCAGCACAATTCGTGATAGATGCTGGTCCTCCATCCTCCATTTTTTTTTCTCAAGAGGCAGAGGAATGTTTTTCATTCTTAGACTTTTACAGTTGAATGTTGTAATATAATATACAGTATAACAGTCGATAACTTTAGATCAGATACAGCTAACTGTAACTGTTACTGGTCGAAGCTTAAACAATAGCTCATCAGTTTGCTGAAAGATGTCCACAGAACCTGATGTGTTTAGTTGTTGAAAGTGTCATACAGTAACAGTTACAGTAGTTTAATTGTGTTGGTGGTGATGTTACTGTCTGTAGTGTAACTGTATGCCCTGAATTTAACCTCCAAAATTTTTGTAACCGTCTTGTAGGAGCGGTGTTATATCTTTTCGTTTGAAACTGCTTACCACACAACCCCCATCTCTTCTTCTCTCCATTCCTTTCCTCTCCAACAGCATATATACAGGATGATGATACAGTGACGTAAAGTCTCCATCACCAGGAAGGAATTCACCGTACAGGAAACTAGGGGAAAACCTTTTTCGAAACTCGCATCTCCAGTTTTTGGTTTGGGGTTTTAATTTTGGAACCGAGTGGTTGAAGATTATGGTGGGTGCTGTAGGGTTGGAAATCGTGGAGGGGGAGGGGAGACGAGAGCGGATAAATTTTCCAAAAATAAACTTCCCGCATTTCTGTCGTTTAATTTCGAGCTCCGAGAATCTGCGGTTTTGATATTTCCGAATTAGATTTCTATACTTAGGTCACGACACTCCGAATGCTGAAAAATTTCCCTACTCCCCCCCACCAGCAGCAGCAGCCCTCGGTTTTACCCCATACACGCACCTTCCTCCTTCCCCTCACCCTCCTACCTTCGTCTCTATCTCTCTCTCGCTCTCTTCGGTTGTGATTATTCCTGTTGCGCGTTTTCACTCAGGACCGAGTTCAGATATCTCGTGGGAAGAGTTTCCCCGAGATTTTTAATTAAGGATAATCTGGCTTTCAATTTCACGGATTTAACGCCCAAATTTTGTTGTTCGCTTAATTGTTTTCGCTCCCTAATTAATGTTTTTAAATTTTGAATTTGGTTGTTGGCTGGTCCTTCTTTGGGGAGCCGAAATTTTTCATTATCTCTTGGTTTGAAATAGATGAGTAGAGAGATGTTAGGATTTTTTTTGAAACTGTGTGCATGAGTCCGACTGTGCAATAATTTTGAAATGAAACCTTCTCTGGACTGTACAGTATCTTTGGAACCAAATCTTTCTTATGACTGTGCATTATTTTTGAAAAAACCTTCCTCGAACTGTGCAGTAATTTTGAAATGAAATCTTGCCTCGAGTGTGTAGAATTTCGAAACCAAACCTTCACCGCCACTGCGCAATAATTTTGAAACGAAATCTTCCTTCGGCTGTGCAAAATTTTTGAAATGAAGCCTTCCTCCAAGTGTGCAATATTTTTGACACAAAATCTGTTTCCAAAATTCTTGAAGTGAAACCTTTCTCAGTGTGCAAAATTTTTGAAACGAACCTTCCTCCGGTTGTACAGTATTTTTAACAGGAAATCTACCTCCGAGTGTGCAATATTTATGAAATTAAATCTACCTTTGGTTGTGCAACATTTTTGAAACGAAACCTTCCTTCGGCTGTGCAATATTTTTGAAATAAAGCCTTCCTTCAAATGTGCAATATTTTTGACACAAAATCTGTTTCCGAAATTTTTGAAGTGAAACCTTTCTGTGACTGTGCAGTAATTTTGAAATGTAACCTTCCTCCGAGTGTGCAATATTTATGAAATGAAATCTACCTTTGATTGTGCAACATTTTTGAAACGAAACCTTCCTCCGACTGTGTAGTAAATTTTGAAATACAATCTTGCCGCCAGTGTGCAGGATTTTCAAACCAAACCTTCACCAGGACTGCGCAACAGCTTAGAAATGAAGCCTTCCTCCGACTGTGCAGTATTTATGAAACGAATCCTTCCTTCCAGTGTGCAACATTTTTGAAATGAAACCTTCCTTCCAGTGTGTAAAATTGTTGAAATGAAACCTTCCTTCTAGTGTGCAGTATTTATGAAACGAAACCTTCCTTCCAGTGTGCAAAATTTTTGAAATTAAGCCTCCTCCGACTGTGCAAATTTTTTGAAACAGAACCTTCCTTCCAGTGTGCAATATTTTTGAAACGAAACCTTCCCCTCCGGCTGTGTAAAATTTTGAATCGAAACCAAACCTTCGACTGTTCAATAATTTTGAAACCAAAACTTCCTCGAACGGAATAAATTTATTTATCCCTTATTTATGTATTTATTAATTAATAAAATACATAAATAAGAGTTTTATTAATCAATAAAGCCGTTTTCTTTCTTGTCTTATTTCTTTTTTTTAGGTAAGTCAACTTTATCTACTATTCACTCAACGGAAGATATAAATCAGTCAATCAATCGGATCAATCGACCGGGCCACCAGATGGGTGAGTTTTTCTATTACTAACTTCATCCCCACAAGTTTGGGGTTCCCGAGGGATGATAAGATGATAATAATCATAAAAACAAAGATGGAGGAGGAGGAGGAGGAGATAAAAATAAAAACGAAATGAAAGACAGAAAGAAAAGTCGGTCCAACGAATCTCTCTCGAGAGATGAAAACCTTTTCCCTTCCTCCCATAAGTTAAAAACGTTTCTTTGTTTCAACCCCTAGAACCCCATCCCTTAAGTTAAGGGTTCCTCGGGCCGGGGTTATTGCTCGGGAAATCGTTTCCTACCAATTATCGAAAAGACTTTTCTTTGAAAATTCGTCGAGTCTTTGTTTGCCAAGGCCGAGAGCCTTGGAAGATGGTCTTTTCTTCCATCACTGACAACTCCAGCAACTTTCCGGGGGTAAGGGGTAGCGGGGGTGGGTGGGTAAAATCAATTTTGGGATGAAGAAAAGTTTCGTGTCGATGATTACTTGAAACCAATAAAAACGTTCGTTCTTGGGGTTAGGATGTAGTTAACCGTGGAGCAGTCGTTTGGTGAGATGTAAAATAAGCAGTAAAACGTAGGGAAACGGAAATGAGGTGTTTGGAACTGTTTCCGGTTTGAAAGGGAGAGTGTGACGGAGTTGGAGTACCGGTGATGATGTTTCACGTGATTGGTTGCTGACTGACGGTTATTGACACTGAGTTGGTTTGTGTATCAATCTTTAGACCCGTTTCCGGTTTTGTGTCAAGTTGGTTTCCGTTTATTTAAGACAGTGGGTCTATTTATGGTTTCTAATAGTTTTCTGTGCAGTATTTTTGAAATGTAACGTTCCTCAGAATGTGCAAAAGATTTGAAACGAAATATTCTGGTCTTTGTGCAATATTTTTGAGATGAAATCCTCCCCCAAAAGTCTGTGCAATATGTTTGAAACAAAAACTTCTCCCACTGGGCAGTATTTTTGAAACGTAAACCCTCTTCAGATTGTGCAAACTTTGAAATGAAAACCTCCTCTGACTACAAAATATTTGAGACGAAATCTCTGCAGTTCAGTTAGCAATATTTTTCAAACAAAAGTTTTCTTTTCCTGTGCAATACTTTTGGGATAAAACTCCAAAGATTGTGCAGTATTTTTGACACGAAACCTTCTCCTCATTGTGCAATACTTTTGAAATCTAAGCCCCCTCCCGATTCTGCATACAAAAGGCCCCTCTTCCTCTGACTACAAAAGATTTGAAACGAAACCTCTCCAGTACAGTTGGCGATGATTTTTGGACAAAACCCTCCTCAGATAGTGCAGCATTTTTGAAACAACACCAGCCTCTGACTGTGCAGTATTTTTGAAATGTAACGCTTCTCCAATATGCAAAAATATGAAACAAACCATTCACTGTGCAATACTTTTGAGATAAAACTCTCCGACGATTGTGCAGTGTTTCGCTCGGATGTATGTCACGTTTCCGACTACTCTAGCACCTTTTCGGGGTGAGGTTTCGGTTAGGGGGTGCAAAATTATTCGCTGTCTGTGCAGTATTTTTGAAATATAAACCCTGTTCCGATTCAGCAAAAGTTTAGAAACAAAATCCTCCTCTGGCTACAATAGATTTGAAACGAAAGTTCTTTCAGTTGTGCAAAAATTTTTTGCAGTGTTTTTGAAACGAAACCTTGTCCTCACTGTGCAATATTTTTGAAACGCAACCCTCTTCCGACTGTGAAAAGTTTTGAAACAAATAAATCATCATTTGACTGTACAAATGGTTTGAAACAAAACCTTCTTCCAGTTGTGTAATAATTTTGAGATGAAACCCTTCTTCGACTGTGCAGTATTTTTGAAACCTAACCCTCCAACCACTGTGCAGTATTTTTGAAACGTAAACCTCCGACCACTGTGCAGTATTTTGAAACGTAAACCTCCGACCACTGTGCAGTATTTTTGAAACGTAAACCTCCGACCACTGTGCAGTATTTTGAAACGTAACCCTCCAACCACTGTGCAGTATTTTTGAAACGTAAACCTCCAACCACTGTGCAGTATTTTTGAAACGTAACACTCGAACCACTGTGCAGTATTTTTGAAACGTAAACCTCCGACCACTGTGCAGTATTTTTGAAACGTAAACCTCAACCACTGTGCAGTATTTTGAAACAAATAATTCAGTACTGACGAGACAGTCCTATAATTGAGTGGTCAAACCGACTGGATGTGGGGAGGAATCACGGTCCGCATTTTGCCAACCCCTAATTCCAACCACAAAATCCTTTTTATCCAAAGCAGAAATGAAACCTTTTCAAAACTGAAAATTAAAAAATTCAAAAGATCAAAGGTTAACAAGATTACGATGAAAAAAACAGGAATAAATAAATAAATAAGCTTTCCTGAGACAAAAGCATCCCTGAGGAGGGATGACGGTGAGGAGAGGGAGGGTAGGAGGAGGCATGTCAGCCATAAATGTCATCTAAAAGCGAAAAAACACTTTAAAACAAAGATTAATTGATCCGGACAATCTCTCCTCTCATTTCCCTCCGCCTCAAGCCCATCATTTGCTAACAAGGAAAAGCTCAAAGCTCAAAGCTCAAAAAGTTGTGCTGGGAATAATGATGAAACCGGGAGGGGAAGTGGGGCGTTGGGGGAAGCTCTTCAACGTAAAACGCTGATTAAAAGAAAAATAAAAAGTAAGAATGGGGGTGAAAATATAAAAAAACTTTTCCTGAATTTTACAACAAAGATGGCGGACAAAACTCCTCCATTTTATAAAAATTATATGTAAATATATAAAGTTTATACATAAATTAAAGCCCCGAACTGTTTTTATAAAGCTCAAGTGTTTAGCTGATTAAAGGACCAGAAGAGAGATTTGAATACAAAATTTCTTTTCTCCAATTTTGGGCTTTATTCTTTGAGGGTGGAAAGCACCCCCTCAACCCCGTTTCCAAGATGGAAGGGAAATTTTGTTCTTGACCTTGACACAACTAAAAGAAAAGTTTCCCTGCAGTAATAGACAGAATCAAAATCGAATTCTTAACTTTCTTGAGTCCGCCATTTTGTATTCTGATGGAATGGGTTTAACAAACTGACAAAATTATCTAACAAGGATCGTTTCAAAAATACTTGCACATTAACAAGATCCTTTCAAAATACTGCAAACAAGGGCACTAAGAACTTTTCAAAAATACTGCAGTCTTTCAAAATACTGCACTTTTCACTCGTTTCAAAATAACACTAACAAGAACTGTTTCAAAATATTGCACTCTAACAATTTTCACTGCACACTCTTACAAGACTCTTTCAAAAATACTGCACACTTTTTACTTTTTCATAAATGCACACTCTAACAAGGATCCTTTCATAAATATTGCACACTTCTAACAAGAATCGTTTCATAAATACTGCACACTCCTAACAAGAACTCGTTTCATAAATACTGCACACTCTAACAAGAATTCGTTTCAAAATACTGCACACTCCTAACAAGGACTCGTTTCATAAATACTGCACACTCCTAACAAGAATCTTTTCATAAATACTGCACACTCTAACAAGGACTCGTTTCAAAAATACTGCACACTCCTTACAAGAACTCTTTCATAAATACTGCACACTCCTAACAAGACTCATTTCATAAATTCTGCACACTCCTCTTAGTAATTAATTTTTTATTTATTTTTATTTATTTTTTGTTTATTTATTTATTTATTTTATCTGTTGGTTGACTGTCCTTGAGTACGAGACAATAACTTATGTCTGGGTTCAGTGTGAGGGGCTATACCGAAGTTAGAGAGCTGAGTGTTACCTCCAGATTTGGTTGATGAAACTGGGTTGTGTGAGAGAGACAGTAACTGTTACAACAAACCAAATTTGTGAGTAACTAAGGTACTTGGAGGTGTTACCTTTAATATAAAGTCACCACATTATCGGTACCTTTTCTCTTTCCGATCTTCTTTCTCTATAAAAGTATCGCAACACTTCTTCAGCTATTTCAACCTAGCACAAAGCTCAAACTAACCATCCGGGGGGAGAGGATACAATCTCAGACGGAGAGGTAGTGAATAGATAAAATGAACTTCCGGTCAGAGAGAAGATAAAAGGGAAACTGTCTCCCCAAACAAATGACCAGATAATCTAAATCCACCAATCGAGGATAACAATGCAGTAAGCCTTGCAGATTCTTGAACAGTTAGGTGACTGCGAGGGATGATGACAAAGGGGTGGTTGGGAGGGGTGACAAAATTTTTGTAACTCTTCAGTCTTCCTGAAGTGTTTACGTCAGTCGATTCAAAGGAGGATTAAATTATTTATGTAAATTATTTATCTAAAGGAAAACGAAGCGAAAACAAAACGCCGGAATCGGATAATTTTGCCTCGCTCATTCCCTCCGACAGCCTCCCTCTCCCACCTTCAGGAAAATTAGAGAAAATTTCCGGAAACGAATTTCTTTCCGTTTGTTAGTCAAAATTTTCTTTTTGAGGTGCTCACCCGAATCAGGTTGAGCTTTTATCTATTCCCCGGGTTTCTTCCTCTTCCAACCTTCTTAGCCATTATGGTCACGTCACAAGTGCAAGAAGAAAAAGTTTTCCCGGGTCGGGACCATAATTTATCATCCGGGAAAACATGTCTTCGTCTGACTTGATTTTGAAAATTTGAGTTTTTCCCTTTATTCCTTTAAGACGTGCCCTAGATTTCCGGCTTTCCTTTGTCTGTCGTCTTTTCTTCTGTTGTGATGTTCGTGTGTTGTGGAAAACGACATCCAAGTCCGGCGATTTTTTGAAATTTTGTTTGACTGCAGAAGGAAGGGTTTCTAAAGGTACCAAAGACACCAACAATCCCTCCTGGTCTCAGTGAGGCTGACCAACGAATACAGAATGGAAACTGCAGAAGAATTTCTACCTTGAACGCTGTTTGACTTGAATGAACCCAGGTAGACTACATACTTCCGGACACAAGAAAACTTGTTCATAGGACTCAACCTAAAGGAAATGGGTATCATGCACCCAGATCTCATTTCATAAATATTGCACACTGTTTACAATAACTCATTTCATATACTATTATATAAATAATTATTCATTTCATAGCACATTATTCATTTCATAAATAATGCACATTTGCAATGTTCATAAATATACACTGCACAGAACATTTCATAAATATTGCACACTCTAATACTAACTTCCTTTCATAAATACTGCACACTCCTACTTTCAGCACACTGTTCATTTCATAAATACTCTACATCTTTCATAACTATTGCACACTCCTATTTCATAAATACTGCACACATGCACTCTTTACAGAACTCTTTCATAAATATTGCACTTCTCATTCATTTCATAAATACTGCACACGTTTCATAAATACTGCACACTCGTTCTTTCATAAATACTGCACACTCCATTTTCATAAATACTGCACACTCTAATTCATTTCATAAATACTGCACACTTTCATAACACACTCCTCATTCAAAATATTGCACACTTCAACATGGATTCATTTCATAAATACTGCACACTCTTTACAGGAACTCGTTTCATAAATATTGCACACTCCTTACCAGGACTCGTTTCATAAATACTGCACACTCCTATTAAAAATTCATTCCATAAATATTGCACACATTTAGGGATGTATTTTATAAATAAATTAGGTTCATCAGGTAGCAGGTAGAAAACCCTCGAACCAGACATTCAGGTTTGTCCTAAGCTACGATAGTAAAGGAGAATGAAGACCTAAAGAAACTGGGGATCGTTACAAACCAAAACAATCCAAAAACTACAACAGAAACAGAAAACGCAAGTTCTCAAGAAAAACAAAACCTACAGAACGGAAGATGGAGACTATAAAAGAAGGAAACAGGAAGAGGGACTGAAGGGATTAGAGACGAAGAAGAAAGAAGAACGAAAACCAAAAGAATCCAAAATGGCGGGTCAAACAGCGTTGTCCTGGTTACACCGAAACGTAGGAGATAAAAAACCGGAAACGATCAATTCGGGACAGATGAAATCCTCTCAACATGCATCTAATCCCTCTCTTCGGTAGATAAATATATTTAAGGTCAGCAATCGAGACCGACAGGAGATGAGAGGTGGAGGGTTGGGGGAGAGACAAGAAAGAAAAGGAAAAAAAATGTTCGTTTAGTAGTCGATATCCGGTTTTGTTGCTGTCGCCGCTGTTTCTTCAACAGCGATTTTCGTGTCTTCTCCTTTTCATTTCCTTTTTACACAGTCATTTCATTCTGTCAATTTCAATTCAGTTCGATTTCCTCTCGGTTTCAACTTCCGGTTTTTTGGGGTGGTGGTGGTGGGGGGGAGCTGTCTTGGAAAAGAGGACCCGTCGCCGACGTTTGTCTCAAATCGGTTTTGTCTTTGAAAGCTTTTGCGAAGTGGATGGGTTTGAAAATCAGCAGGATATGTTCTTTGTACAGTTGGTACAGTTGATTCAAATGTTTTTTGTTTACAATCTGTCTGTACGTCTTGGGATTACGCTCCCACACACAAATACAAACAATCAAGTGTCTTAGACAGATGGCTAAATAAATTTGAAAGTGCTGACTGATGAGTCATTCAAGGAGTCGAAAGATGTGACGTAATCAGTATTTCGAAATAGGAAGTCGTAGTGATTGCACTACAACAGAAAACGGTACCGATGGTAAGAACAACAGCGTATAGTCGTGGAAAGGAAAATTCCAGCTGTGACGTCACACGAAACAAAGGAATTGCCAGAGTTTCCGTTTCCGTTTCCCTTTTTGATAACGTTCACCGGTCGGGGGTTAATCGTTTGGGCCGTTTCCGAGCTTTCTTTCCTCCCCAAACACGTGTCTCATCAACTTTCTATTTTATCCGAGTTTCCTTTTACTGTAAAAGCTCGGACCGAGCTTTTCAATTTTCTTAATTTTCGATTCCATTAAGCGATACAACAGCAAAACCAAACAAGATGTGGGACTGTAACAAAACCGCAAAAAGGCGACCTTCCAGAAACAATTTACGTGGGAATCAGACCCTCCCCGGTCCCCACTACCAAACCTTTCATTACGTCAGAGGAAAAAGGCTCTCGTGGGGGGGTCGACTCCTCATAAAACCGCATAATCAAAAAAGACAATTAAACAAAAACCAAAAATTGCGAGGAAAAGGTGCGGAGTAATCGAGCAGGCGGTGAGGGGGCAATGGGGGACGAAGTCGGGAAATGGGGAAAAGCATGCGCCGCGATTTAAAGCCGAGGAGATAGAGCACGTGGCTTCAGCCAGCAGGAGAGTGGTCTCAGTCGCGAACAAACTGTCTTTCGGTTGTTGTTGTCATTGTTAGCCTAAACTCGAAAGCTCGAATCCAAAAATTCAAAAATTTTTCTCCCGTCCGCACTCGGAATTTCGAATTTGACTCCGTCCCCTCCCCATATTACCCGCTCCTTCCTCCGGGAAAAATTGAATCGAAGTGTGGTGTGTCGGTTTGGTTTTCTGTTTATTCAAATCGGGAATTTTGAAAAATTTTTGGGCTCAGTGATTTGTTGTGTTTCGTTATAAACAATTCATCTCAAAATTTGTAATTTGGGGGCTCATCGCCCCCACCCATCAGTTTTTGCAAAAAGTCAATTTTGAGTGATTGTCGTTGTTTGTCTAATCGATTTCTTTCAGAATTTGGAATGGCGGCAAACAAATCGATAATTTTGAGTTTGGTGTGTCGGAAACGTGTGTTCGTGTCTCCCCAACAACCGGAAATGGACATCGATTGGCCATTTTGCTGTCCGATGGCAACTCCTAAATTTAAGTAAAAAATTTTGTCTTGTCGGTGTTAAAGTATCTCTCGAGTGAAGGGTTGGTTATTCAAATAATTTCATCTCGGGGGTGGATGGGAAGGGGTTGGTTTCAAATTTTTGGGGTAGTAGTCAAGAAGACACCCTCTCCCCGGATATTCAACAAAAATTTTTGATTTGTGTCTGACGCAGTCTTTTCAAATGTTCACACAGATTTGATATTGCTGACAACTTATAAACGGTTATAATTTATATACAAAACGCACATCTTTAATTTATACTAAAAATAATGAGACTAATTCGTATAAATCTATATCTCGAGATGGTTGTTCAATATTTGATTGAATTTATGTCTTTTATGAGTAGTATGAACCATTATCTACGGATATTTATCTATATATATATTTAGGTGGAGAAATTTGAAGTTTTTATATTTTTATATTATAGGTTTGATTGATGTTTTGTGTTCTTGTTGAGTGGTTTTGTTGTTTGTATCGTCCTCCTTTTTTTGTTGCCTGTTTTAGCTATTTTATACTTCAAACCCATTTATGTACTGTTTATAGTTTTATCTACCTACTTGGTGCTGTCGTTCCGTTTTGTTTGGCTTAGAATGTTTCATCGGAAACAGCGAATTCCGGTATTAGAATGTGGGAGTCTAAAAGGTGTTTCAGGTTTTTCTGTTAGAAGGCTTTTAGACCTAAGAATGACTACCATCTGCGGTATTATGCTTTGGATTAGATAATCTAATAGATAGATGTTGTGGTCGCATAACTCGTGGACGCATAAATCCATTTTGATCTAAGTTAGTCAAGAATTGGTTCTGGAGTGGGTTAGTTATTTCGAAATAGAGGCGACAGAGAAGATTTAAAGAGAGAAAGACGTAGATAAAGATAGAGTGTACAGATAAAGACGGGTTGGGATAGAATCAGAAAGAACAAATACAGACAGGGAAAAGGGCACAGACAGGCAGAGACACAAGACAAGACAATTAGAGAAAATAAGTGAGTGAGAAAAGGTGTAGAAGACGTAGACAAAAGTAGATAAAGCAGATAAAGACGGGGAGAGATAAAATTAGAGAGAACGAAGACAAAGACAGGTTTACCAAACAATTGAGAGAGAAAAAGGCAGACAAGAGAAAGAGAGAGTGACAGACGAAGAAAGAAAGCAGATAAAGACGGGTATAGATAAAATCAGTAAAAACGAACAGAGACAGATACAGGGATTTACAAAACAAATAGAGAGAGAGAGACAGAGAATTATGACAGTCAGACAGAAAGAATGAGTGAGAGAGAGGGGGGAGATGGACAAACACAGAGAGAGAAGATAGACAGATAGATAAATACAGAGAGAGAGGGAGGGTGTGTTTGTCAACTATAACTGTTACCTCGATTTGATTTAAACGCTTATAGATAATCCTGTCAAAATAGGTTCATTCTTTACACAACAGAAACTTTCAAGGGTAACGATCCACCGCCATTTTGTATCGATCAAAAATGAAACCGAATTGATCCCCTCCTCCTCCTCCACTGCCTTCTCATCTCGTTTCTATATATACAACCCGTTCTCATTGGTTTCGTTGTCATCACGACCGAGCACACGCTTTTAATAACATGTCAGCACTCTTATTGCACTCATAAAAATAGTCATAATAACAACAGAAGGAATGACGACAGAAAAGTCGGCGAAGCATTCCGCTGTAGCTTTCAGCAATTAATTAAATTGAGTCAGGCGATTAACGGTAGACGAAATTATGGAACTGGAGGGCGTTGGAGGGACTGGACAAGTTTTGCTCTTTTGATCGGTGGTCCCCTGACGGTGGTTGACCTGTTGGCCCTTCGCCCCAAACTTTTTATTTTTAATTTCCCACGACAGCTGCCTTTGTTTTATTAAATTTCGATGATTAATAGAGTTATTACATCAACGACACGTGTTCCCGGTGTACGTCATCTTCCTCTATTTATAAAAATTTTGTTTGGGACCACTACGACCCTGACACAGGATTCAACTGAATCAATATTCGAGTAGTTTCCAAGTTCTAGCTTCAAATTTCCCATGGGAGCCGGTTTTAGATTGAAATTTTAAAAGAAACGCGCCTAAAAATATATTTATATATCAGTATATACAGTATATATAATTAATTTCCTTTCGCATCGAGAAAGACGAGAGGATTTTGAGTGGTTAATCCCTTAATTAACAATTAATCCAGTCGACTTAACAAGGTTCTCGTCGTTTATGTTAGACTTGCGCCTGCGCACGTGACTATAATGCTGACGTCACTGTTTCATTTCTGAGGTTTTCTCCTGTTGGAAGAGTCAGTTGTCGACTTGAGTTCTTCTTTCTCTAGGAAGGGTTTCCATAAAGTCGGAATAGTGTTTTGGATTATTTTCTGAATTCAGTCAGCTGTGAATTATAAGAAGACTGGTTCTTTCGTTTGTTTTATATGGGCGGAAAATAATTTCCGTTTTACAAAATATATATGCTACGGTAAAAGTGATTAATCAGGGAAATATATATGTAATTCCCGGTGATTATTCATAATATAGGTAAATGTGACAGATTATCGAGTATTTATCACATTTACCGGTACCGGGGAAATGTTCTGGGGATTTTGTTCTAAATGAAAATCCTCGGTTTTCTGTTGTGGGTCTTAATGCCTTCTCATCCGGTTTCTGGTTTTTGGTTTCACGCAAAACACCAAGCTTGACAAATTTGAAATTTTAACGAGCAACACGACACCGATGAAGGAGAGGAACAGGGGAAGGTAGAGGTGGATGAGGGGCAAAGGGAAAGTCCTTGGGAAAAGTTGGTACGTGTTCTCTTGCGTATATTCTCGAATTTAACGAACTTGTGACCCATCAATCAATCAAATTTTGACGCTGAGCCCCCGGCCCCCGCTCTCAAATTTTCACCCAATTTTTATGTTTTTAATTCCTGATCCTTCCACCTCTCATCGATCAATTAATAATCAAATTCGAGAGCAATTTGAAATGAGAGACACAGGTTGCTGGAGAGGATCAAATCCGTGCTGTAGGGGGAACTCAAAAAACGAAATCACTCAGAGGTGTCAATTTTCCAGATTGAGTCAAACAATCAGTGCGAAATGAATTTTTCCCAATCAAAGTCACCCTTTTCATTTCGAATTTTCAACACCAATCAGTGCCGGATTAAGGTTTTTCTGTCTCAATAACCTTTTGGATTAAATCTACACCTCATTAAAAAGTTTTGTTTGTGTAAATTATCATCTTCGGGAAGGATTTTGTGTGTATGGGAAGGATTAGGTCTACCAGAGGGGAGGGAGACCCTTCTGCAGGGCCGTAGGAAGTCTGTTACCATCGAACATGGTTCTCAAGATCCTGGACTGGGAGGATAACTGAAGGTGATGTTGCTCAAAGAGGAGTCTTGGAGACTTTGAGAGAGGAAGGGTGGTGGCTAAATAGGATGGGTTAGACGAGACCCACACGACCCGGAAGAACGCGGTTCTGGGTAGTACTCAGAGCCAACAGGATCACGGATAAGCCCTTAGGATGTTCAGTCAGGAGGAGTAGGTCTGGTTTCACATAACGCGGGAGTGAGGTGTTGGATCTCAGCTAAATTTCCTGTAGAAGGAGATGATTGTTGGGAACGAGCTCGGCGTTTGTTCGCATAAAAAAAGTTTTCTTGGCAGGGAATCGTGTTTTTGTTTTCCTCGAGCATGAAAATTAGTCTTCGGTTCATGTTCTTCTGTCAACATTAAACAATAAATAAAATAAATAAATAAATATGAATGTAAACAATAAATAAAATTTTATCTTAGTCAAGGGAATGGTGAGACGCCTTCAGGAACAATTACTCCGTGTTCAATTGACCGTTTCAACTTTATTTATTTATTTTTAATTGAGCTCTTTTGCTTATTTATTTATTTATTTATATTTCTGGGGGACCTAATTTGTCAGTCAGTGACCTGAACCGGGGCTATTTTTCTCTCCCCATTTTTGTTTGGAACTTAGATCCTCCTGTGGTTGTAACACCAAGAACTAAGTCCAACTCTTTGGGAATTACCACGGATGCAATTTCCACTTCCGGTTTACAAGGAAATGAAATTTGTTCTGAATGAATGATTGTTTCATTTGTTTTTGTTTGACTGCAGCAAATGGCCTGTGGTTGAGTGGTCGAAGCGCTGTAGCTACTTCAAGGAATTGAAGCTCACTGGATTTATAAACTAAACTACATTTGAGTGTGCAATATTTATGAAGCCTACTTTCCAGTGTGATTTATGAAACCTCATTCGACTGTGCAGTATTTATGAAAGGACCTCCATTCGAGTGTGCAGTATTTATGAAATGACCTCCATTCGACTGTGCAGTATTTTTGAAAATACATCCATATGAGTGTGCAGTATTTATGAAAGGACCTCCAGTGTGCAGTATTTATGAAAGGACCTCCATTCGAGTGTGCAGTATTTATGAAAAGACCTCCATTTGAGTGTGCAATATTTATGAAATGACCTACTTTCCAGTGTGCAATATTTTTGAAAGAGCCTCCATTCAAGTGTGCAATTTTTATGAAAGCACCTTCACTTGAGTGTGCAGTATTTATGAAAGAGCCTCCATATAAGTGTGCAGAGCGTGTGTAATATGAGTGTGGATATACCTCTAGTTGTGTGTGCAATATTTTTGAAAGAGCCTTCATTCGAGTGTGCAATATTAATGAAATACATGGAAGATCTGTAGTTAAGTGGTCAAAACTACTGACTAGTGAAAGCAGAGTTACGAATTAAAGCCTCTCCCTCTACTTCTCGTTAAGCTCTTATATAGTCACTACTCATTTCATAAGTAATGCACACTTTTAGACAGAATCCGTTTATCAAAAAAAATTCGAACATCAATCGAGAGGTCGTCTCAAAAGTCGCACCCACTTTCATGAAGTGTGTTTTGCAAATAATCATTGCACACTGTCACGAGGTTTCGTTTCATAAATAATGCACACTTAACTCTCCTTTCTTTCCTCTTGAACGGCTTCACAGAACGTGGGGTTACCTGCAAGCCCATTAACCGTGTTATGAGAGGGTTGTTCTGTTGTGGAAACAGGTTGATGAGAGAACTGTCAAGAAACTGGGTGATCGATGAGTAGCCAACGGCATCTTCCACCCCCAACAGGAACAGCCACCTGGAATTAGTCATCCCTGGGGAGGTTTAGCGTCCCTTTTGGTTTTGGCTCTAAGCAACTGCAAAAGTTTCATTCAAACACCTCGAGGGCGTAATGAAATTGAAAACCAAGTTTCCTCGTTACCGGAAGTGGATTTCAGGTAAAAAACAATTTTCTCGATGGAGGAAAACAAAAAAGTCGCAGAAGAAGTCAAAAGTTATGAGTGACAGCCTTGAAAGGAGACAAGGAGCGATGATATTCACTTTAATCTCAAAATGGCGACCCAAAACAGCAAAAATAGAAACGAGGAGGTGGAGGGTAGGGAAAGAAACTCAGAAACTCACCCCCAACGGGGGTGTTACAAACCTACACACACACACAAGACTCTCGGATTTGTGTTCCTCTTCCGTTCTGCCTCCCAACAGTAACAATTTCTAACATTAATCCGGAGGAAGTATGACGCAAACCTAAAAATATTATTTTCCGACATAAACTCAATTCCGCTCATGCTTAGCATATAGCTACATACAAATTTTTATTTCATTCAAAATGACCACTTTAACACTGCCGGAGTGGAACAATATTGACTGAAGACAGACTGACAACCAACTTGAATTCATCTTCACCATCAACAGCGGAAATGCTAATGAAAAGAATGTTAGTGGAATTCCTTTCGCTGTAGCCACTCAATTCAGCCAACATAACACGCAAAAATGTTTTCTGTTCAGTTGCCCTGGGTGAACCAGAAGATGATATCGGTGCTGTGCGTTATACTTAATTTTATAACGGTAAAAGTGATAAATCAGGCGAAAATTTGTGTAATTCCTGGTGATTATTCATAATCACCATCTAAGCTCGGTTAATGTGACCAATTAACGACTATTTATCACATTTACCGGATAGTTTATAAAATATATAACTCGCGATGTGAGCTTTTATCAAATTCCCCAACTATGAGTTGCTGGTTTTATAAAAAAAATACTGGCCGATCTTTTTTATGCGATTTATTTTCCCCGGGGTGATTTGAAGTTGTGCGGTTCGCGATTTCATCCCGAAATTAATTTTTGCAAATTTTTAAAGGAAGGAGTTACTGTATGACGATGAATTCGATGAAATGATTCTATTTACATCAAGTCCATCATAAGAAGACATATTATACCCTTAATATTGTATGAGTATCTGGGTCATCTTGTTAAAAAGTTCTCATCTTAGGAGGAATGAAACTGAAAGTGAATACAGCCATACACGGAAGAGGAGGAAAGTGTGGTGGGTGATAGATACTGAGAGCGGAAGTAAAAAGAAATATGACCGGATGTTTAGGAAAACTCTCGAATAACTTTTCATAATAAGGGGACACCTGTGGACCCCTCCGGATATCTGAGATAAGGATTCGTTAGGCCTACTTTGTCACATTTACCGGAGCTAACTTTTCTTAAATTCCATTCACTATGAATTGAAAATTTCATAAACTAACCGGTAAATATGATAAATATTTTAAATAATCAGCAGTAACTACATATAAACTTTCCAAATTTATCACTTTTACCGCATTATATATTTACCATATTAACTAGATAGTTTGTGGAATTTTTAATTTTTTCTTGCAACCGGAAGAAAATTTTGAAGCTTTTATCAGAGCTTAATAGAGTCAATAAAAACGGTAAAAGTGATAAATAATCTGAATATATTTAATTCTGAGCAATTGTTCATAATCACCAATTTTGCTCGGTTTAATGTGACAAATTACTGAACATTTATCACATTCACCGGGTCGTTTAACTCAAGACTTAAGCTAACTTTTATTTAATTCCCCCATTATGAGTTGAAGATTTTATAAACTAACCGGTAAATGTGATAAATATTTAATAATTTTGTCATAAATCGTGTTGGGTTTTGAATAATCGTCAGTGCTTACTGATATTACTTAAATTTATCCTTTTACCGTAGTATACATTTATTACATTTACTGGATAGTTTGTTGAATGTTTATAATTTTTGTTGGAACCAGAAAAATTTTGGAGCTTGAGCTTAATTTAGAGAATTAAAAACGGTAAAAGTGATAAATTAGTTGAATACCGTGGATTATTCATAATCATCAATTTTGCTTGCCTAATGTGACAAATTGCTGAGCATTTATCATATTCTCCGGGTAGATTATATAATAATTAACTATTATTAATAATGTTATGAGTTGAAAATTTCAAAAATTAACCGGTAAATGTGATAAAAATTTAATAATTTTGTCATATTAATCAAGCTTGGTGTTGGGTTTTGAATAATCGTCAGTGCTTACTGATGTATTACTTAAATTTATCACTTTTACCGCATTATACATTTATATTATATTTACTGGATAGTTTGTAGAATGTTTATAATTTTATTGGAACCAGAAAAAAAATTTTGGAGCTTTTATCAGAGCTTAATTTAGAGAATTAAAAACGGTAAAAGTGATAAATTAGTCGAATAAATTTATAATTACCGGGGATTATTCATAATCACCAATTTTGTTTGCCTAATGTGACAAATTACTAAGGATTTATCATATTCCCCGGGTAGATTGAACTATTATTAATAAATTCTCTATTATGAGTTGAAAATTTTAAAAATTAGCCGGTAAATGTGATAAAAATTTATTAAATCGTCACATCAAGCGAGCTTAAATGAGCTTAAGCGGGGAATTAAATGTATTCACCTGATTTATCACTTTTACCGGTTTTTATTTACTCAATTAACTTGTGATAAAAGCTCCAAAATTTTTTTTTTGGATTACAACAAGATTCCACAAACTATCCAGTGAATGTGATAAATATATGCTGCGGTAAAAGTGATATTTTGAATAATCAGCAGTGATTACTTGTAAATTTCCCAAACTTATCACTTTTACCGCAGCATATATTTATCACATTTACTGCCAAGTCTGTGGAATCTTTTTAATTTTCTGTTGCAACCGAAAGAAAATTTTGGAGCTTTTATCAGAGCTTAATTGAGTCAATTTCGAGCTTTTCAGTGTTTTGTGTAAGTTCGATGAATCGGAGCTTTTTGAAAAACTTGATTATTGGTCTTGAAAAAGGTTGAAAAGGTTTTCAATTCTCGCCAATTATAACCTTTACTTCATTAGGCCTTCTTAATCAGAAGTAAATAGAATTTGCGTTTCTAGAATTTCTAGTAGAGGTAACGAGGGAAGTGGTTCGGTTAGTGAGCTGTGAAGATGATGTGGAAGGTGTTTGGGACTGAATGAACGTCTTCTGGAAATTGGTGCAGTCACACACATACACAGTAAAGCCGTGGCACGTGTGAAACTATAGCCTGGAGTTAGAATTTGTGTTAATTTCCGGTGCTGTTGCTGTGGAAAGTGTTGCTAGAGGGCTGTGTAACCTTTTTCGTTTTTATGTAGGCGAAGTGAAGGGAAATGTGAAAGCATTTGAAAAGGTCAGCTTTATCGCGGGTCGTTTATTTCCCCCGGGAAAACCTTTCACGAACCTTAAAACCCGGCCATTTTGTCCTTTTAACAGTTCGTAAAGTTAATGCGTAATATTCATTATGGATTAGCGGGGAGTCAGCAAAACGATGAAAATCCATCCGAATTGAAAGAACACAAATAAAAAGGCTGTGGGAACGTCTTGGAGACACGCCACTTTTGACTGGTGCCACGCCTTCGTTTCCAATTGTTTAACCCCATCCCCCAAACTTCTTCTTCTTCCTCTTCGAATTGACAACTTCCGCTTTTCCAACTTTTCCCTTTCGTTCGTGTTTGCCTTGTCATGTTGACACTCGACTTCCTCTGACTTTCTGTTTCTCTTCCCTTTTCGGATTACCCCCGCATCATCCTTACTCATCAGTTACCAATTGATAACCCCTCTAAACTTTCTAGGTCGCTAACCTCCAACTTTTCCAAGTGCTTACAGTATAGTGAGACAAATCATGACAGTTACTCGAGGTGGTGTGCATGAAATTGCTGTTTGGGTTGAGTTATAGCGAGTCAAATTGACTCACAATAGGTGACCCATCCGATCTTGAGTTATTGGGTGGAATCGACACTCTAGGTTCGAAAATTATTGGAATCAAAAATAGCGTAACTCTGAATGCGCACAAAAACAAACCGTAACAAACTCGACGCCTTGACATCCGTTTCGAATTTTTTCGAAGTTGAAAAATGCCTGAAATCGAAATCGTGATAAAAACGTCCGTCCGTCAATCTTGGTGAATGATTGTATTTTAAAATTACGACGCCGCCATTTTGGAAAATTTCCAAATCCATCGAAAGCTTTCCTTTGTTCGGCAGGACACCAGAAGATTTTTAGTTTCGAATAAACAGACACGGGAAGTGTTTCTACTTCCGGTTTCCGAAGATTTTGAAAGATGAAGCGTTCTACTTTAGAACAGGACCACAAAGTTATTTGCTGAGAGTGGGAGGAGATACACAAAATGGCGGGTGGGTTAGCGGTAGTTAAAGGTGAGGAGGTTAAGAGAGAAAAGACCGGAAAAAGACGTTTCCAACGAGCGGAAGTTGAGAAGAAAAATGAATTTCTGTAACATTAGACAAGTTGAAAAGCCTTGTTAGCAGAAGATCCTTTCAAGGTCGAACCCGAACCAAATTTCTCTTCCTCGGGATCTCATTTTTGTTGCGGAGTAATAGGCCTCATTACGGAGTCATTTACTTTGGGCGGAGCTTTTTGTCAGTGAAAAGGCTTCTTTCTTAAGTGAGGCTCCGCACCTCCGGTCCTCCTCTCTTCCTCCTCCTCGGCCGATTATTTTTACGGTTTCTTGGAGAAAATATTTCCTCCCGCTTTTCTCTGAGGGTTTTCCTTTGTGGCTTTTTACACGATTTATAGCGCCCATCTTGCTCGTTATCCCCCCCTCCTCCTCCTCCCCGTGACCTTTACTCATATCCAATAACTTCTCGCGAGATTTCTCGAAATTTTTTCTTCCTCCCTTTAAAGATGAACCCCATCGTCTTGTCTCTCGAGTCCCTGTTAGTCGTTTCACCCACATTTCCGGCTTTTGCGTTTCGTATTTGACTTCCATCTTGTGAGATCCACGTCTCTCTCGAGATGAAAATCTAAAAATTAAAAAGAAACACGGAGGAAAATGAGAGGAAAAAAGATTGTGTTCCCCCGATGGGAACGCCTCTCCTCTCCTCCCTCTCCCGACTCCAGCCTCCTCTCTTCTCCGGTTCTGGAAAAATTAAAATTAACTTCTTCGTCTTCGTCTCCTTCCTGCCCTCTCTACTCCTTCTCTCCTGATTTCTGTTTTCTAAATTACATCTTCTATCTCTGTCGTTTTCATTTTCTATCTATCTCACTTCTGTTGCTGTTGGTTTATTTTATTGGGGGGAAGAGAGGCTTGTGTTTTAGGTTTTCATTTTGATTTGGCGTTTGGAATGAGTTTGGTTTGATTGTGTGCATTATTTTTGAAATGATATTGTTTGGCTTTATATTAAAGAACGATATTTAGGAGTTTCGAGGAAATTTGTAGTATTTATGGGTTTATTAGTGGATGTGTGCAATACTTTTGAAATGAGTCCTCGGTAATAGTGTATCCAGTTTGAGCCAGTTGTGGAAACCCTTCAACCCACAGCATAGTCCAACTTTTTCAAAGTGTGAAGTATATATCGATATCGAGAATCGAAGTGTGCAGTATTTTTGAGATGAACTCCTCATGAATGTGTGCAGTACTTTTGAAATGAATCCTCGATAAAAGTTTGATAATTTGACTCGCTCTTAGAAACTCATCCGACCCGTGGCATAAACTAATTTTTTGTCATTTATTCGCGTTGTACTAGTGTGCAATATTTATGGAATGAATGACTTGTATATGTGTGCAGTACTTTTGACAAGAATCCTGCATAAAATTATGTTAATTTGACTGAGTTGTAGAAATCTATTTTCATTATAATATACTTAACACGAACCAAGTTGTCAGCCTATTTTCATTATCAAAGTGTGCAAGACTTATGAAATGAGTTTCCCTTAAATTTGTGCAATACTTTTGAAATGAATCTTGTATGAAATTGTAAAAATGTTGACTCACTCTCGGAGACCCATTTAAACTGCAACAGAATCCAAGTTTTTCATTTTTTTTCTCGTCATAAAAGTGTGCAATATTTATGAAATGAATTCCTCCTGAGAGTGTGCAATATTTTTGGAATAAATTTTTGGTGATGATTTGACTCAGTCCTAGAAACACATTCGACCCATGACCCAACTTAATTTTTGTCATTTATTTTCGTCAACAAAGTGTGCAATATTTATGAATTGAATTCCTTCAGAACGTGTGCATTACTTTTGAAATGAATCTTCGATAAAAGTGGGTTAAGTTGGCTCAGTTGTGAAAACCCATTAAACCTACAGCATAAACCAATTTTTTGTTCCCTATTACAGTTATCAAAGTGTGCAAAACTTATGAAATGAGTTACCCGTAAATGTGTGCAATACTTTTGAAATGAATCTTCGTTAAAAGTATAAATTTGACTTACTCGCGGAGATCCATTTAAACCGCAACAGAATCCAGGCTTTTCATTTATTCTCGTTATAAAAGTGTGCAATATTTATGAAATGAATTCCTCCCGAATGTGTGCAGTATTTTTGAAATGAATTCTTGGTAAAAGTAACGCGGTTTTAATTTCATTCATCATCACTGTGTGCATTATTTATGAAACAGACAAGACGATTCTCATTCTCATACTGAAAGCATATACTAACATATCATAACGGATTGAATAGAACTTGTAGATATGCGTAGCGCGTAAAATAAGACCCTGCTACATTTAATATTTCTGGAAGTAAGAAGTGGAGAGAGAGGAGGAAGAGTCAGGTTTAGATTTTGCGACCTACAATCCACTCATACACAACATCAAAGAGGTGCTACCTACCTAACCCTTCAAACCGGAAGTCAAAGACAAAACGGAAGTCCTTTACAAAAATAAAATAAAAATTTTCATAAACCGGAAGTAAATCGGAAGGTAAAATTGATGAGAAGGGATATACAACGCAATTTATTAAACCGGAAGGGGAACCTTTCACTCCATGACAAAGCGGAAATTGATGAATAGTCCGGAGGAACAAAAATAAATTAGCGAGAAAGTGAAATTCAATTAAAATTAATTAACCAATTTAAAAATAATTTTTCATGCCCCCGATAAGTATCCGATCAATCAATCAATCAATTACTCAGTCATTCAACACCCTTTCACAAAAGATTTTCGACCTTCAATTTTCAGTCTCTTTCGTTTCCATATCCGGTTTCTGTTGTTCTTCTGAATTTCTTCCATCGACAAGAAGACTCCAAAGACAGTCCAAAGAAAATTAGGACAACAATACTCTTGAGGGCTGTAGCCAAAATCGAAAACTCGAGAATCCATGAAATCGATCAACCGGAAATGATAGTGACAGCTGTCGGTTAATCAGATTTACAATTTCGAAGATGATTGGCATCGTGAAGTCTATCATCTTGTTAGGCGGAGGAGGGTTTTGCCAGAGATATCGGACCCGAATTTTTGTTAATTGGAGCTTTTGCCAAGTTCCGATAAAAGCTTTCGATAAAATATTTGATTTTGGGAGAGGAGATGAGGTGCTGAATAGAGCTTCGTGATAAGTCATCGCTGATAACGATCGAATTTGAGATCTTAATTAATCAGTTGGAACCTCTTCACTGAGCTTTGATTCCCCAAAGCTCTCAGAAAGCTCTCGAAACACTGGCTTGTTAGTCCAAGGACGTATAAACATCTTCCTACTTCCGGTGGTATGTTTCAAGTTTGAATTTGCTTTCGGGGAGAGCTTTTGGATGTTTGTTTCACTTTTAAGCTTTTCTGTAATTAAGGCGAAAGGACAAATGGAAGGAAACCGGTCCTGAAGTGAAAAAAGGGAGAAAGAAATTCTGATTGCTGACGGTTACTAAATTAAAATGGCGACCGACTCAATTACAACGGAGTCTAAATGAATCTTCTTTCCCTAAGCAAAAATCCCTTCGACCTTCAACCTTTTGCTCATGTTAAGCTCATTTCAAAACGGCAGGAAATATGGAGCCGGAAAAGCTTTAGATAAATAAAAGGAGATAAATTCATTATCCGACGGAACAATGGGAAGGACAGTGCTGAAACGGGAATCAGAACCTCCGGTAAAAGTCAAAACCGTTTGAAGACTACAGACCAAGGAAGTTTGCTGCGCACTACAATAAAACTTGAGAATAACGACCGAAACAACCAACAGGAAGATTTAAAAGCTTCCCTCAAAGAAAGCAGATAAGTAAGTAGATAAAACGGTGAAGAAAAGTCTGGAAGGACCAACAAGAACAAGGTGAAAGGGAAAACGTGTCGAAAACAAGGAAACGACTTCCGGTGGGAAGACAATTAAGGTTCCCAGACAGACAGATGCCAAGATTGTTTGAAGAGACCAAGAAGGAGGAAGAAGAGTCACCAACAGGAGGAGTTACCAGCAGGATTTTGTGATAACTCATCACTCATAAAGAGATCTAATTTGAGATCTTAATTAATCAGTTGGAGCTTCTTCACTGAGCTTTGATTCCCCAAAAGCTCTCCAAAGTCTGGCTTCTTACTCCAGGAACGTATGAACTTCCTCCTACTTCCGGTGATTCGTTTCAAGTTTGAATTTGCTTCCGGGGAGAGCTTTTTCAGCTTTGGTTTCAAATTCTATGTCATCTGGTGGAAAACCTTTTTTTCCTTCCTCTTTTGATTCATAAGGGTAGAAGAGTGAAACTTTGTAGTGAATCCGAAAACGATAAAACGAAAGTTGAACATGGAAGACGAGGACAAGGAAGGGAAACACAAAGGACAAAGTCTTCTCTTCTTGAAAATAGATTCCAAAGGATCAAAGGAAAAGGTAAAAATAGAAAAGGAGAAGGAGTGGGAGTAGTAGGGGCATTGAAAGCTTTCGCTGATCATTCATCCAACAGAAGCGTTACCCAGCCTACTAGAATAGAGTTGTTAGTAACCCAACACTACTACAAAGGAATGAAGTTAAAATGGGTCAGGAAGAGAAGATATCACCGAAATAGACGTAGTAAGCAAGGAGTTACGTAAGAAACGCGTAGGATGCTGTCGGATGAACTACATAATTCCAGAGACAAAGAGGAACGGAAGATGAATGAGGCAGATCGGGGAAGGAAGAAGAATGTTGATTAAAACCGAAGGTGATATTGCTAAAGGAAAGGTCGAATGTGATGGACTTAAGATGAAAACAGTGACGAGTCAGGAATGATGACGTCAAACCTCTTCAATACTACACACTTGTCAGCATCAATTTGTGAATGCAATCCGCCGAAACTGTCAACCGATTTTGGTTGACATTTCATCACCAAAGTGATTGCGCTCCAGTAAAAAATTTTTTTTCTCAATAATCGAGAAGGCGGTGTCAATCTGGAGAACTGTAAAGTGTGCAAAACTTTTGAAATGAAATTTTTAAGACTTACACCAGGCTATACACGACACATTCGTATTATCAGACACGGATACTTCACAAGACCATGAATGAGACACACAACAAGGTAGTCGTAAAAGTGTGCAACATATTTGAAATGAATCTTCCTTGAAAGTGTGCATTACTTATGAAATAGATTTCAGAACCAAACAATGAATCTATCAGAGCGTAGAAAATTCTGTTCTAAGATAGAGTACGAAAACCCTTTTTGCAAAACACTAAATTGTGCAGTATTTATGAAACAGTACTTTGTGGCAGTGCAATACTTATGAAATGAATCACCACCACAAATTGTGCATTACTTATGAAATAGGTGTCATAAACGCAACAAGAATTCAAACGGAAGCTTAGAAAAATTTATAAAAAATAGCACGAAAACCCTAAATTGTGCAGTATTTATGAAACAGTACCTTTATAACAGTGTGCAGTATTTATGAAACCAGTCATCCACAAAGGTGTGCATTACTTATGAAATAGGTGACGTAAACACACCCAAAAATCTACCGGGGGCGTAGAAATTTTTGACAGCACTCTTAAAGAGT
>JADMLL010000326.1:0-10612 GCA_016920875.1 Columbicola columbae
TTCATAAATAATGCACACTATTGAATAAACTATTTCAAAAGTAATGCACAGTATTGGGTAGAATTTGTTTCGTAAATTTTGTACGCACAACTGAATAAACTGTTTTACCTTGCTGCCAACAGATGAAATTTATAATATGCATCTGAGAATATGAGGCAAACTCTAATGTTAAGTGTGCAATATTTATGAAATAAAATGTCGTTCGCAAATGATGCACAATTTTCACAAAAATTTATTCCATGTATAATGCAAATATACTATCGAATAAATCATTTCACAAGTACTCCAGAGTGATGGGATGTATTTATTTCATAAGTATTGCACACTATTTCAAAAGTAATGCACAATTTTGGGGAGATAATGTGACAAATATCCACCCATTCAATAAACCATAGGTGATGCAATGTATCGGGAAGAATTGTTTCATAAATAAGTCAGACTATCGAATAAGTAATTTCAAAAATATTGCACACTTTTGACGCCATTTTATTTAACAAATAGACCACACTTTCCAGAAGCTTCTGTTTTTTCCACTCTCTTACCACTTATCCCTTGAAAGGTTCTTGTAACTTCCAGTAAGGTCGTGTGCAGTATTTATGAGATAAAATCTCCTACAAAGTGTGCAGTATTTATGAAACCAAGCCAGGATTTAGTGTTACGAAAAGTATTTTTGAAAGCACAGATCTGTCCTGTCAAAACAAATAAGAAGACGAATTAGTGGAATAAATAAGCTGTGGATGTAAAACCGCAGTTGCTGTCGGTTGGTTGAGAGGGGGCAAAAACAATTTTATAGACTGTTGTAAAACTATAAATAGTCGAGCCGACGAGAGAAATTTTCTCAAGCCTATCGACCTTGGCGTCGCTTCCTTTTTATTAGCGTTTGGTTGAGTTATTGGCCAGCCATAAACAATTCGTTTGACGTTTCTTTGTTTAACTACAATCCGAGCTTTCGAAAGCTTTTTTGAATGAAAGACCGAGAATACTCGAATTTCGGTCAGCTGTCAGTTACCTTTCGGATAAATCGATCGACCTTGAGAGACAACAACACATCGATCCGTTCAAGATCGCAGTCTAATGAGCGTTAAAGATGACGACTTTCTCTTCTCCGAAAGCTCAAAAGCTCTCGAAGGTGAAGTCTCTCAGGTGAATCACTTCAAAAACCGGCAGGAAATCTGTCGAGAGGCGGTTACGTCTTTTGACATTTGACACTTCCGACATGTTTATGATTGGAATTAAAAGAGACGAGCTTTCGAGCTTTAGCTCTGGCAAGGATTCATTAAATGGTCGCTTGAAAGGTTTCCGTAAACCTTTGGAGAAGGGAAATTGACGAACCCAATCAAGAGTGCGGTGCGTGGATGATGGTCGCTGCGGATATTGCTCCTAATATACTCGTTAACTGGATAAAATGGCGGATGAACAGTTTTAACTTCCTCCCGGGAAAACGTTTTCGGTGACGAGTAGTGTGCGAGAGCTTTTAACGAACCCATTCCTGAAAAGATTTATGAGTCGTTAAGACTTTCATACCGACCCTAGACAACAGTTTAAATTCTCGTAAAAAAAGGTTCCCTCAGCCATCATACCTGGGAGTTTCCGGTTCCGTTTTCAAAATAATTTTGCAAAATCATTGAATGAAGAGATAGACAACCGAAGTAAAGAAAAATTTTTTGGGGGTTTGAATGGGTTGCTAGTTTAAGTGTGCATTAATTTTGAAATGACACGTTTGTTAATAGAAGACGTGACCTATCTTAATGAAATGAGTTCCTGTAGTTAGCGTGCAGTATTTATGAAAGCAGTTCTTGTGAGAGTGCAGTATTTTTGAAGCGAAGTCATACTTAAAGTGTGCAATATTTATGAAATGAAGTCATGGTAACAGTGTGCAATATTTATGAAAGCAGTTCTTCTGAGAGTGAGCAGTATTTTGTGAAACGAAGTCATGCCTAAAGTGTGCAGTACTTTTGAAATGAATTCACGTTTAAAGTGTGCAATAATTATGAAAGTAGTTCTTGTTGAAAGTGTGCATTATTTATGAAATGACACCCTGTTTAAAGTGTGCAGTATTTATAAAATGAATTATTGCTTAAAACGTGTAAGAATTATGAAAGTAGTTCTTGATGAAATTGTGCAATATTTATGAAATGAATTCTTAAAGTGTGCACATTTATGAAACAAGTCCTTCTAAACTGTATAATTTGAATTGGTCTTATTTGATTGTGCAATATTAATGAAATGAATTCTTCTTGAAACTGCATTACTTGAAACAGTTCAATAGCGTGCATTATTTATGAAATGAATTCTTGCTTAAACGTGTAACAATTATGAAAGCAGTTCTTGTTGAAGAAGTGTGCAGTATTTTTGAAATGAATTAATGCTTAAAACTTGCAATAATTATGGTATAGTTGTTGTTGAAGTGTGCATTATTTATGAAATGACACCCTGTTTAAGTGTGCAGTATTTATGAATGAAGTCATGCATAAACCAATATTTTGGAATGAATTAATGCTTAAAGTGTGCAATATTTATGAAAGCAGTTCTTGTGAGAGTGTGCAGTACTTTTGAATGAATACACGTTTCAAGTGTGCAATATTTTTGGAATGAATTAATGCTTAAAGTGTGCAATATTTATGAAATCAGTTGTTGTTTAGAGGTGCAATATTTTTGAAATGAAGCCAACGTGCAAATTTTGAAATAAATTCATGTTAAACAATAATTAGGAAAGTAGTTTCTTGGTTTAGTGTGCATTATTTTGAAAAATTGATCCTTCAAAGGGTCCAAAATTAGGAAATTTGTTTTTGGTTAATGTGTGCATTATTTATGAAATGAGTTCTAGTTAACAGTTAATGACTGAAACAACAGATAACCCATAACGACAGATAAAGAAGTGAACAAAACGAGGGTACACCTAATATGAAAAGCGTCTTTCGAGTAAACCGGAAATGGATTAGCGGAAGTAACGAAAAAGGCGGGAAGGATTTCTTGTTTGTGCGTGAGGTTTTAACCTTCTCCCTCTTCAACCATCATCAAAGTGATGGATGGATGGATGGACGGGTTGTCAAAAAAAACGAAACAGAAGGCGAGACAAATGGGTCACGAAAGCTCGGCGACGTCCGCGAAGTCTCAACACGAGTCGGAGGTAATTAACAGGAAACAAAGGAGCTTTCGAAAGCTTTGAAAGCTTTCAGTGAAAACTAATTAACACTGAAGAAAAGTGGAGATTTCTTTTGATTAACACCCCCGCCGCCGCCACCATTCTTCTCGGTTTTCCCATGGCAGGGAAGAGTGACAGGTGGTTTTTGGGGCCCCGGGGGTGGGTGTCAGGTTGAAAGCTTCCAATCGGTTATTGGTACTTTGATTATAATTAAGAGTCTTGGATCGATTTTCCGAAATTCATTTCCGCTTTTCTCCGATTTTTTCGCTACCGATTTTGGTGGTTTCCAAGGGGTTGGTGGTGCGGGGGGAAGGGGTGAAAAGGGAGGAAGTTAAGATTAAAACAGATGTTATTGATCATGTTGAGATGAATCAATCATTTCGAATGGAAAACTGTCATGGTGGAAACACCTCTCTTTTCTCTTCTTCTTCTTCCTTCCATCCTTTGATGGAAGTGGTTAAGTTGAGGTTGAGGTTGAGAGGGTTGAAGATGAAAAAGCAGGGCGGCCGGGCGGGGGTAGTTGGTTTTCTTTTTATTTTCCATTTTGTTAAGTGCTTAGTCCTCCCATCCTAAATCGACGTGTCCTAGTTTTGTTGTGTGTGACGGGTTATGTTCCGTACTGGTCGTTGTTAATGTCGTGACCCAGTCGTTGAACTTTTTGTAACGTGTCACGTGGTTTGATCTTGATTTTCTATTCTTTTGTCTGTCTTGCGAGAGAGTGTTTTCGAAATTTTTATTTTTAAGGGCTTTAGTCAGCCATTTTTTAAATTTTCTTTGTTGAGACATTTTTAGTGCTAAAGGTGCACTGTCGAGCTGGGTCTTTACTAAACACTGTATGCGTTATGAATTTCAAGATCAAAGTGTGCAATACTTTTGAAAGGAATTACACACCGTAACAAGCATTACACATACATACACTTCTGTGACAAAAATTTCGTCAGTGACACAGATTCAGTTTGTATAATTAGTATATCACATAAATTGATTTCATAAATAGTGCACACTTCCATGAGCGATTAAGTTCATAAATGTTGCTCAGCAGCCAAGCCGAAGCCACACTTTGCCTTTCTGATTCGTATTCAAACGGCGATATCCACAATGAATCTCGTTAATGTGACAGATTAACCAATATTTATCACATTTACCGGTGATTTGGATTTGACAAATTTAATAAAGATGAGCTCGACGGTAACAGTCCAAGAACCACCAAAACATGAGAAGTGACAGGCGTCAAGCATCTGAGCAAACATTCGTTAAATCATCCCCCATTACGAGTCGGATATTTTTTAAACTACCCGGTAAATGTGATAAATATTCAATAACTCCATTTAGGTGAGGGATCCTGTTGTAGTGATCAACGCGCTTACCTACAGAAGTTATGGTCGTGGGTCCAAAGTGAGTAATGAAATTGTCCTCTGTGACATTAGATGAAGAGATCCAAGAGAGAAAAGAAACATGAAAGGAATAAAGAAGATGGCATGCGAGTCGGCCTGGGTGTTAAGATTCATATAGCGAGGTCCGTTAAATTTTTAATTTGACACTATGACGGACAAAAACAATGAAAAGACGGTTGACATCTTATTAAATAAAAGATGGGGGTCGTGTTTTAGGTTCTGAATTTTCGAAAGCACGAATTTTGTCTTTTTAGGGGTGGGGGAAGGAA
Organism: Columbicola columbae; assembly: GCA_016920875.1. Classification (NCBI taxonomy): domain Eukaryota; kingdom Metazoa; phylum Arthropoda; class Insecta; order Psocodea; family Philopteridae; genus Columbicola; species Columbicola columbae. The sequence continues at coordinate 4,809 of JADMLL010000326.1, forward strand.
GCTGACAGGAAATTGAGGAAATAATGTGGAGATGAGTCGTAAATGTCAGGAGGTGAGGGAGAGGAAGGGGGTAGAATAGTTTCAGGAAATTTGTGACGTTTCATTTACCCCACGTGCACTGATTTTTCGAAAGCTCTGTAAACATGTCGCCCTGAGTGTCGAGTGAAAATTTATAAACCGAGGACACGTGGTCACGATACTCCCAAAAATTTTCGTCAAACGCTGCATCCCTTCCTCCATTGTCTTCCGGCACGCATTTGTTGCTATTTTATCTATTTTGTTCGAGAGCTTTCTATTCAGAGTTAATTAGATTCTGCCTGAAAGAGAATGCAAATAGAAAATTGAAACGAATTTGAGAAGGAATCGAAAGCCTCCCTGGCTTGGAAGGGATGAATACAGGGATGGAGGCTAACCTTGACTGTTCCCACTTAAACTTTCATTTGAAAAGCTTTCAGTCCTTCCTCACCTCCTTGGACTCCCCAGCCTCCGTTCCTTTCTTTTCTCCCAAAAAGAGAACGCAGGGGGTGTAGAAAGTGGCTCCTCTTCCTGCCTGCTAAACTAAAAATCTTTTCTGCCTTCAAGTTAAGGCATGTCTGAGTTATGAAATTGATAAAGTTCTCGAAAGTTGAAAAGGTCAAAGGTGAAAAGTTTTTGAAATTGGGGTGGAAGAGAAAATAATGAAGAAATTGCATTTTCACCCTCTCTGTTTGACACAGCCCCAACATCTCAGCTATATACTTTGAATATGGTTAGCCCAACTTTAAATTGTGCGAACGACAAGAGTTTTATCTTCATTTATGTTTTAATCTGTCTCTTTAATACATTTTTAAGTAATGCACACTTGATGAAGAGTTAGTTTCACAGCGATTCAGTTTGAAAGGAGAGTAGTCCACTTTAGGTTGGAGTCATCATAAATATTGCACACTTAGGCGTTGAACTCATTTCAAAAGTAATGCACAAATTTATGAGCGATCCTTTCTGATGCATGACTTTATGATTAATTTATCATAAGTACTGCACAGTTTCGAGTAAGTCTCATCTCTATTAGGCCTTTAACCACACATCTGAGGAGTGAATAAAACTTTTTCGGTTCACGAACACGTAACAAGTTCTCGATTCGAAGAAGCTTAATAATTTCATTCGTCTTTTTTGAGTTAGAGATATATCTATTACATAAGAGTCCCAAGAATTATCTACGAATATTCTTCATCACTCAGTTTTGCAATTTTTCGACGTGACTTTAGAAACTCGCTAACTTTGTATGGATAAATAAATGAAACTTATTTAACATAAGTCACGCACAAAAATAAAAGCAAAGTGTTATCCTACCAATTTTAATTTAAAAAGTTTTAAAGCTGAAAAGAGGAAACAATTTTGTTGCCGTTAGAAGAAAGAATTATTATCTGAGGTCTTGAAAAAGCACACACACCATCAAAAACAAATTATAATCCTTTTTTCGCCTTCCCTCGTCGATAAGGAAAATCAAAAAGGAAAGAAATCGAAAGTTCAATCGGATAAAATCGTTGAATAAATGAAAAGCTTTAAAAAGCGTCAAATTAAACAAATCAAAATGGAGGGAAAATCGTTTCACCTTTTAGTTCCAGTTTTAGCCAGAGTGGATGAAGTGTCGCGAATATGGGTCTCTATCGAAGTGTCGTGAACTATTTTGTTCCGTTGGACGACGTTCTTAATTGAAAAATTCTTTCTCTCAAAAACAAAGAAAAGATAAATAAAGGAAAAATTAATTAAATAAAATACAAAAGGGAAATGCGAAATTAAGGTAAATTATTTAATACTGATGGGTTGTGTTGTACAGTCGTTAAAAACAAATTTGGAGTTTAATTTTTCGTCGTTAGCTAATTTTTATTTTTGCTCATTTAAAACTCTTTTAATTAGTCTAGGCATGTTAATGCATGTAGAAGACGAGGAATACTTTATAGAAGACGGTATTTATAATTACAAACAATCCAAGTTGAAATTTACATGAAAATTTGCTCACTGACACTTTGACTAAACACTCAAAATGGCGGTCGTTCGAAATTTGTTTCTAATCAACACTTAAGGAAGGTTGAGTGGAGAGCTAAATCGTCTTGATTCTCTAACTTAATTGATTTGTCTTTCAATTATTTTGTGGACTTTGTTAATTATCATTCTCTTCCGATTTTGGATTTTGGAGTCAGTTTCCCATTTTTGTTTGCTGTTGGACGACAGAAGATGAACGGTTCAAGTGTCTTTGAGATGATAAGCTGTGGGAGGGGAGAGAATTTGAAGCTTTGCTTTTTGTGGCAGATCTGGAAGTCTTGACATTGTGTGTTGTGAAATTGTTTGTCCTACAGAATTCGAAGTTGCCACAGTGTGCAGTATTTATGAAATGAGTTTTATTCTAAGCGTGCAATATTAATGAAATCATTCTAAAGGTGTGTGGTAATTATGAAACAGCTGAGCTTATCGATTCAATAAGTTATACTAAAACTGATAGTGCAATAATAACTTTTGTAAGTGTGCAGTATTTATGAAATGAGCAACAAACAAAAACTGAAAGAGCAAGAGGACATTGGGCTCATATATACGATTTCCTTAGAAGATGTGCATTACTTATGAAATAATTTTTAGGTAAAGAGGTGGTGAAAGGCAAATCACACTGAGGTGTGTATTATTTATGAAATGAATTTTTATTAAAGGACCTGTATCCATAATTAGATTGCTCGTGAAATCGTGCAGTATTTTGAAACAGATTATTTACGAGTCTTGGAAAATTGCAACGCGTTTAGTACCGAATCAGCTTATGGTCATTTCATAAATTGATGCACACTTTAATGAGGGTTCAATGTCTTTAAGATCAGACACTTTTGAGGATGATTCAGTTCATAAATATCGCACGCTTCCGGGTAGGGGACATACACTGATCAGATTTTTCATAAATATTGCACACTAACTAAATTAATTAGCACGCCAACAATTCCCTACTAATATCATGAGACCGGGGTTTCTCTTAAGAACAAACGAATTTTCATAAATATTGCATACTTTCTGATGAGAATTTCTCTCGTATAGTCGTGAATTTTAATCGTGCAGTATTTATGAAATAGATAAGTTTACTCATATTATCATTGATTATGAAAATGATTCACTAATACAAAGACTATTTTTCATAAATATTGCACACTAATTGATTCAAACCAAAACAATTTCAAGTCAGTTGACTCCACATGAGTTTCTTTTTAAATAAGAAGCACGTTTCATAAATACTGCACAATCTGATGTGATTCTTCCACAAAGAACTAATTTCACAAACCAATGAACTTTTAATTGAAAAATTATTCCAAATATTGCACACTTGATGAGAATTTCTTCTAATTTGAAGGTTAGTCTTTAAATTTGTATTGTGCAGTATTTATGAAATAGATACCCACTTCCTATTAGCATTAATTATGAAAATGATTAACTAATCAAAAGACTATTTTTCATAAATATTGCACACTGATCGGGATTTCGTTTCCAGATGAACTGATTAACGCCGAAGAATTTCAACTCAGTAAGACTCCATGGAATGGGAGCCTTTTAAATAAGAAGTTTCATAAATACTGCACACTCTGATGTGATTTTCTTTTCATAAGGACTCATTTCACAACACAACCTTTGTATAAAAATTTTCTAAATAAATACATTTTTCAAAAAGAATCACATAGGTGAGCCCATTTCCTGTTGTCTTCCATTTTTGTCATTCCAAGCTCACTTCATAAATACTGCACATTTACAAAGAAAATAATTTCTATTAGGAGGGCTACTAATATTGTACAGTTGAATAAATGAAACTCATTTCATAAATACTGCAGCCTTAAATACAATCCTGTTCTGTAGTTAGCGCGAATTTCCTCTCCAAATGAATAGACGGTTCTGTCGGTTGTGTCACTAACACATTTTTGGATTCTGTTCTTCTGTTGTATTAATAAAGACCTTGAATCACTATTTCATAAATACTGCATAATGTAATTTTAAATACAGAAATTGGCTGTTTGAATTATCGTTAACGTTTTATATGAATTACTATTTTCTCTTGTCTGAGTCAAATTGACTCAATCCGAGTTGAAATTTGTGATCAAAATCAGCAAATCCAGTTTGAACATGTATGACGTCATCGTTTTTCTGACATTAAAAGAGCTGTAACGCTTTCTAAAAATATTTGTCTCGAGGGTGTGAAGACAAGGGATGATGGGGTGAAGTTGAGGAGAAGGTTAAGACTTGTATCATATAGAACAGCTCAATTTTCACACGCGAAGGCGTTCGGGGAGGAAGAAGGAGGAAAGAAGCAGAAGAAAATTGATGGATGGCTCTGATGATGTCTGTAAATAGTCATCCACTCCTCACCTTCTGAGGGGGTAGAGCATAGATGATGACAAAGAACTTTGTTGTTCGGTTGGAAATTGAAATCGATATGGGGAATCCCTGGGAGGGGGTTGAAAACAAATTTTCTTTGTGTTTTTGAATAGCGCGGATTCAAATTAAACGGCCCATGAATCTCAACCTTTTACCGTTTTTGCTTATTAATCGGTGCAAATTTTTATCTGTTCGGGAAATAAATAAATAAACAAACAAAAAGGCGGGAGAGAACGTTAACGAAACGTTCACAAACCTGCCCGGCTTCACGTTCCAGGACTCGAACGTGGATGAAGAACTCCAACTCCCAACTTTTCCAGTACCGCAGGCACGAGGTCACAACTTTCGACGTCTATTCTCTCTTAATTCCATTTTCTTCTTGTCTTGTGCACGTTTTTAGTGTGTGTGTGTTGGGTATGTGTTATCTACGGGTATTCCGTTTATCTATCCACTGAACTGATTCCAACGTGACGGAAACACCGCCAAAAATTTTTGTTGTTCGGGGAAACTCAAACTCTACCAAGGGTATCACACACCAACAACCGAACGCCCGTTTTTATTTAATTAATTAATAACCACCCCAATTTATCTATTTATTTATTTATCTATTCAAAACTGTCACGACAAGTTCTTATTACATGAAGGTCGTTGACTTGACGAAGGTGAGTGGGGGTTGGGGAGGGTTGGAAAGAGTTTATTACCGGAAACAAAGAACTCGATCTTTAATTAATTTATTTATGTACATTATTAATTTTGTTTTTATTTACATGCTACTGACTTCCTCTGTCCGTCTTTTCTGCCTGTTGTTCGTTTGTTTGAGTTTTCTCAGCCGTGAACAAAGGTTATTGAAACTGTTTTAAATGTTGGTGTGGGTTATGTAACACGAAAGACTTCCATTTCAAACCGAAGTTAAGTTTGGTACTCAATAATAATTGTGTGAGGTGTAGTATATGGTTAGGTCCAGGTAACTATTATTAAATTTTATGTATGTTATTTATGTCGTTTGACTTCTCTGTAGTCTGTCATGTGGTCTGTGGAGGAATGCGAAATACCTACCAAACTGTTATGTTCACTGTCTTCATCTGTGTTCGTGTTATCTGTTTTACTGAAGTCTTTTTATGCGAATGATGAAGGTCTTTAAAGTTATGCTAATAAATGTTAACTGACAATAACAAAACCATTCGAAGAAATTGGTTGATATTAATATTAATATATATAATGTATGCACGCGTTCAGAATGGATATGCATGTAAGTATTGACAAATGGATCAACTATAAAATGCATGACTTATGAAATGAGATTTGTTGAAGCGTGAGTCATTTTTAATAATTCTTCAACAGTGTGCAGTATTTATGAAACAAGGCCTTGATGGGGCGTGGTTATTCACTAGATGGATTGTCCATGAAATCGTGCGTGAGTCCATAAT
>JADMLL010000328.1:0-11970 GCA_016920875.1 Columbicola columbae
TAACCGAATTGAAGGTCGTCCGAACGTACAGGCAAAGCTTCCCAGGACCCATCCATGTCGGAACCTGTTTCAAAGACCCGAAACTGATACTACGGGTTCAGTTACGACAAAAATTCCTGGGTCCGTTAGACTTTGTTTTTGAGACAACTCATTTCAAAAATAATGCACACTTCTATCAGTAAACTATTTTTAAAAAATTACACAACCTACAAGTGTGCAGTATTTATGAAACGAATTTATTCATCAAAGTTCTTTATTTTTAAAATAAGATGCTGTGCAATATTTTTGAAATGAATTTTTCATTTCTGTGTGAGGCACTCAAACAAAGGACCTTTCTCCAAAAATAATGCACACTTCTATCAGTATCTACGAAAAATTATGCATCTCAAAAGTGTGCAATATTTATGAAATAAGACTGCTGCAGAAGCGTGTTGACTAAAACTAATTTCTTCATAAAAATGTGCAACACTTTTGAAATTAATTTTTTTTAATTTTGTTTTGACATACTTAAATGGAGTAACTCACTTCAAAAATAATGCACACTTCTATCAGTAAATTTCAAGAAAAAATTGCATTCCAGAAGTGTGCAGTATTTATGGAATGCATTTCACAGAATTGTGTGCAATATTTACGAAAGTAGCTCTCCTCAAAATGTCTGGAAAATGAGGGGACTGAATTCCACACGAAAGTGTGCATTATTTATGAAATAAGACTGATATACAAATGAGAAATAGATCTTCTTCACCAAACTGTGCAATAATTATGAAATGAATTTTTTACTTTTAGTTTGAAGTACTTAAACGAGGTAACTCATTTCAAAAATGATGCACACTTTTCATAGCAAATTTAGAAAATTAAGCCTTACAGAAGTGTGCAGTACTTATGGAACGATTTTTATATGGTGGTGTGCAATATTTATGAAATGAGCTCTACTCAAAATGTCTGGAAAATGAGAGAACTGAACTCTTACACCAAAGTGTGCATTATTTATGAAATGGATTTTTTACTTTTATTTTGAAGCACTTAAAATTCATTTCAAAAATAATGCACACTTTTCACCGCAAATATAAAAAATTAAGCCATCCAAAAGTGTGCAATATTTATGAAATGAGTCTGACCAGAATGTTTGAAATATGAGAGAACTGAGTTCCACACGAATGTGTGCACTATTTATGAAATTTGTTTTAGATAATCGTTCGCACTTAAGAAATAAGACTACTGTCGAAGTGTGCAATATTTATGAAACGGATTTTTTACTTTTCTTCTCAAACACCTAAAGGGAATAACTCATTTCAAAAATAATGCACACTTTTCTTAGTAAATTTTAAAAATTAAGCCATCCAGAAGTGTGCGGTATTTATGGAACGAATTTCACTTAATGTCGTGCAATATTTATGAAAGATCTCTCTCCAAAATTATTACGACAGCAAAACCTAAAGTTCGAAGGGAAGAAGTCTACAGTTTACCCACCAAAGCCTGGTCAAATGGGTTAGTCAGAGTCATTGGAAAGCCGATGTCCTCTACCTTAACGTCAGTCATAGCGAACCTATAAAAGCAGACGACGAGTGTTAAATGGGTGTGTTCACTTTGAAAACCGTCTTAATGGGAACCTTGAAACCGAGGCCTTCGAACCTTCTTTGTTGCGTGACTCAATCGGGAGGATATCGAGTCGATGCGAAGTGGTGCACGTGTTGGCAGCGTTCGTTTCCTTTTCCATAGAAAGCTTCAAAGTTCACTTGCTCGACGTTCTTTTCCATTTCGATAGAAATTAGGTTCGTCTTTCCTTGAATTCTGTGATCTTTTCCAGTTCTTCTCCGGTTGCTACCTGGCTCTAAATTCTTTCTGGGTTTGAGAGGGGGACAACATCCCACAATCCAAGTTCCGTTAGTTCGTTGGCATTCGATCAAAACATCCACATTTCCGTGCACAACCTGACATTCTTGACATAAACAACCACCACAAGTCACGGACCTGTCATTCGTGTGTCTTCTCGTCGGAGAGGAAACAAAGAAAAATGGCAAAATTTGGGTGAGTCGAGACCCGTCCGGTCACATAAATTAGAACATTGCGTTCACGCTTAGGATGGAATCCTGGGTCTCTCGAGGTACCACGAACTGACCAATGAAAAACGCACGAGAGGACGTGCATGGACCTCTCTTGTTAATCGCGACTCATTCGAGTCATGGGAACCTGGCGAAGGGACTCGGACAATTTGGAACTTTTTTATCTCCGAGTCACGGTCTCGAACGTGAGGCTAAGGCCCCCTTGATTCGTGGCAACGTCTCGTTTTCCCATTTACGTCACGTCGTTATTTTCGACCGGACCTGCGTAAAGCGTTACATGTTTCAACCTGCTAACTCTTGACAACTACTTCCGCGCCTGATTCCGTTTTCTTCGTCTTCTCGTTTTGGTTTAGAAATTTTCGCGTCTTGCCTTTCCGGGCTTTCCGAACCGTTTTCACAGCCTTAAATCTCTTCCATCGACATTTTTGGCTAGTTGGCTATCTCTTCATCGATTCTTCTACTTTCTTTCGAATCATCTTTTTGCAACAAGTCTGCGTTATCTATTATCTTCTAGAGTGGGTTCCTTCATCACCCTCATTGTGTTGGGTTGGTTACATCCAGTCTATCAGCAGATAACCAAGACTTCGAACGGGCTCTGCTCGTGTAACAGCTGTCCCGCATCGACCTCATTCCGCCAGCCAAGACTCGACACAATCACGCTTCTAATTACCGCGTTATCCAATCGTTACCCTGCTGAGGTTCTCATTAAAATCGCTAATTGATCCATCGATCGACCTTATTCCCGATCAGGATCGAGAACAACTTTTCCAGTTTCGCAATCCGTCGACACCGCCAACGGAATCCTGACGTCACACATTCAACAGAGCCCGACGAATATTGTTCTCGACTCGGGTTTTGGTGTGCGTTTCAAAATGGCGTCGAACAGAAGTTGTAGAATGTTATTTGCCACTTTCATCATGGCCCGGAGGGCTGTTTCGAGTTGGTCCGGTTTGCCACCGTCCGCTGGTTTGACACATGAAAGTGAAAATTGGTTTTGTAAGCGTAGAGTTTCCTCTCGTCGGCTTGCTTATGGGGGTGATTTTGAGGGATGGAATCGTGTCAACTTTGATTGCTGACTGCTTTCAGCTGGTTCCTTCTCCTCTCGTTTGAGGATTTCGGTTTGGTTACGCAACTTTCACATTTTTGTGTCTTTTTTGGTTTGGATTCCTGCGTTTTTCGGCTATCTACAAACCACTTTTTGATTCTCTTTTTGGTCTACCATCTTCTCTTCCTCTCTCTATCTTCTTTCACCCTTCCACTCCATTTTAGCTTTTGTTTTCAAATCTTCTTCAACTCCCACGCCTTGACAGACTACTCACAACGCATTCAGGTCTTTAACCCAAAGCCCGACGTAGATCAGCAGTGAGGATTTGTTTTAACCCAAATTCCCTTGTGATTGTGGTCTAAACTATTCTGCCATACTCCTGTCTATTTCATAAGTAATGCACACGTCTAACAAGAAACCATTTCATAAATACTGCACACTCTTAAAAAGGTTTCGCTTCATTAATAACACACACAATCGATGGTCTTATTCCACCACCATTTCCGGTTTTTCGATTGTTGCTGTTCTTGGGTTACATTTCCCTCCGTCGCATGGCTTGCCAAACACCTTCTTTCGAAACCGAAACTGAAGCAATCGACCAAAAAAAGAAGAAAAATTTGTAACGGCGGCGGGTAGAACGAAAGAAAACCTTCGACGGGTGAAAAACTCGTGTGGCTCAGGGGCCACCCAAACAAATCAAAACTCCATTCCACGACCGGTAATCGGTTAATCCGTTTCCTCGTTAGCCGCCATTAGTAAGTAAGCAAACGGCCCTGGCGACTCCGATCGTGTGAAACCCAAATTCGAAGGGCCAAACTCCGGTCCCGCCTCTATTCCGCTTCTGGTCAATTTCATTTCCGGTCTTCTTTTGGCTCTGATCGAATTAATTAAAGAGCAGGATCGAAGGAAAGTGTCGGGGAACGACAACAAAGCCATAAAAATTTAATTTTCGAGTCCATTGTTGGTGGTGTGGGTAACAAACGGCCCCGGTCCGGTTTTCACTTCGTCTTCGGTTACGTAAGGCCCCCAATTTCGAAAATGACGCCCTTCAAAAATCCGAAAATTATTTTCCTCCAGTCCGAAAGGGAAAAGCTAATTCCTCGAATGACTTTACGAATTCGATTCGAAACCTGAACGATTCCCTTCGTTTCCTTTCCAAGTCGTGACTTGTAATTAAAGATGGCGGCCCCGCGATGATCCGTTCGCTTCCAGAACAGTCGATTAATTACAAATCCGCAGACCGAATTTCCAAAATCCGTTCTAACAATCACTCACGATAACAAAAATTCATCAGTCAGTCAATCAATCAATCAATCCATTCACTGACTGATTGGTTACCGATTTCTGAGACTAGAACCGAGTTTGGGTGTTGGGGATGGTTGGGGGTGGTTTTGTGACTGAATGACGTCATCTACAAATCGCGTTGTCTTCTGTCTTTCAGTGTCTTCTTAGGTTGGTAGTTCTTGAAAGATGGTCCGAGGAATCTGGTTTGCTCAAATTCGGTTTCAACAGTTTTTCGGTCTCCTCCCATCCACACACACATCCGGTTTTCCGTACTTCCGGTTTTTGTTGTCTTAGGGTCGTTTTCTTGTTCTCCACTGTTCTGACCCATCTTTTGGGTCCTATCACCATCTTCTTGGTTTGTTTTCATCAGTTTGGACTTTCGTTCCTTCATATCAACTGTTCCAGTGATAGTTGTGCTGTTGTTCATCCAGACGTTTGTTTTTGTTTTTATCTGCCTTGGATGTCTTCGGTCTGTTGCTTTAGGGTTGATTCCTTGTTCTCCTTTATATCTTGTTTTAAACCATCTTTTCGCCTCTTCAGCTTGCTGTTGTTGTCTGTATTTTGTTCTAGACCATCCTTTTGTTTCTTTCCCTGCCTTTTTGGTTTGTTTTCACGAGCTTCTACATACTTACTGATGGATTTGCTGTTGTATCAGTCATCCAGACGTTTGTTTTTTGTTTTTCTCTCTGTCTCGAATGCCTATGTTGGTCTGTTGCTTTGGGTTGTTTCCTTACTCTTCTTCTGATCTTGTTCTAACCCATCTTTTGGTTTCTTTCCGTCTTGTAGGTTTGTTTTCGCCAGTTTTTACTTTTCTGGCATTGTATCAACTGGTGCACTGATAGCTTTGCTGTTCTTTAGTTTCTGCTGTAGTTTAGTTCTGTGTTTGTATATCTTCTTGTCTTTCTTACATCGCTAAAAAGTGTTTTAACCTTTTTTCCTTACTTTTAGCCGTTTTACTATCGTCCTGAACCATTTTGGTGGTGGTGGTTTGACACATTCTGAGGGCTGTCTTCTTGTTTCTTAACTTTCTCTCTTCTTCCCAAAACCCACAACCAACAGCACTACAATCACTATTCCAACAAAGTTTTATCTATCTATCACTGGCTGGATATGATTTATGAGTAAGTTAATTACAAAGAAGGCAGACTCTGAGCAAATCAAACAAAGTCGAAGCAGAACAGGAGGAGGAGAAAAGAAGCGAAGGCGGAGAAGATAGATGGAAAGGAAAGAAAGAAAGACAAACTCAAAAACTTTCTGCTCCAATTTAAACGAAACAAAGGAAAAATTAATTTCGTTTCCACGGCTACCTACCCGCTCTCCCTCCCAGCACTCAATAGGCACACAATTCATCGACCTTGGCAACCAACCCATTGATCTCAGGTTACCGGCGGCGGAGGGAGGAGGAAGAGAGGAGGCACTAGCGCCCGTTCTTCCCACTTCCTCTCCGACTGTCTCAAATATTCATAACCGTCAAAAGGTCAACTGTCATGGATATTATCATGGGGCCTGTACTATTTCAGAAGTCCGTTGTAAGGGTCCCAAAGAGAATGTCAGGCAGCGAATTCTCCAACAACAAAAGATTCGAGTCACGATGTTCGAATTCAGACTCAACAGCACCAGGGCAGAGAACCCAGAAGAAGCTCACGATTCGCACACGACCCGGAGGGTGGTGGTTGTTGTGGCTCACGCTTCTGGCTAAAATATTCTCTTCGGAGTTCATTACGAATTCAGAAATGTCTTTGTTCGGAAAACAAACAAAACTACTTTTTTGTAGGCGCACGCGCGCGTTTTTATTTCGTGGGGGTCACGCGAACCTATAAATAACAAAAACGGCGAAGAACGTGAACATGACCGAATAAATTTCCTTTCTTCTTCTTCTTCATGTGAAAAACTCAAAAACCATGTTGTCACACAACACACATCCACACACGACGCAAAAACGCGATACGCGAGTGACCTACAAACTCGTCATGAAAGACATCACAAAGAGAAATAAAATTTTAAAATGTTCCCAAAATAGATTTAAAACGGAATCCGCGACAAAAGAGAGAAAGACGGACATCTCCAAGAACTCATTTGAAATACGCGTGCGTAGCTAAACCATTAAAACCCCAAAAACTGTTCCAAATCCTCTCCGAAAACTTCAGGTTTCTGTCAAAAAATTTGAATAAAAACGCAGAGATGATACGCAAGCGTTTTAGTCACTCAACTCACTTCCGGTATGAATTTACGTGATAAAGCACTCAAACCGGAAGTATAACCTCAAAAAGCTGTGGAATCAAACAAGCAGCTTCCATTTAAAGACGCTGATGCTGATTTCCGGTTTCCCACAGGAAACGGTCACCTAGTTCCCCCAAAATGGGTCGGAATAGTCGGACCAAAGCTTCTTCTAAGGAACAAGATCGAACAAGACACCAAGACAGGGGTGGGAGGGAATCTGTGACGGAACTCGCGACGACTAACCGACCAAGTACCTGTATAATGTCAAGGAGAGTCCTTTGACAAGTTTATTTTCAAATATGGCGGACAAGGAAGTTACCAAGAATGTTAGCAAACCGGATATCAAAAGTCAAATTCCAAAAACTTCAAAATGTCTTCTAACTCATCCTCGATACGCCACAAACAACAAAAATGGCGGAAATGTTTCGAGAGCTTCCTCAACCACCCAAATCATCCAACCTGGAACCTATACTCTCACCCAACAACACCTTCAACCCTTCCTCCCAACCCCCCAAAACCTAAAAACTCAAAATTCAGATACAAACTTACATCTCAGACTCCAATATCAGTCTTATTTGGTGCGGATTATTTTTACGCGATTAAGTACCTATACCTACAAAACCACCTAAATAAGATCTCAAATTTGCTCGCGTAATTAAGATAAAACATGCCTTTCACATTTCATAATAATAATAATAATAAATATAAATAAAAACTGCAATACACATGTTATATAAGAAGATCTATTTACCCTTTTAATTGCAATGAAATTGTCTTGTCTTTTTATATTCATACCACAGATTAAATCACAAAAAGCTTGGATGGTTTGTATTTAAAAAAGACCGAGTATATGATATTTAAATAAACACTCGGTCTTCTTATAATCAGGTGATAAGTCAAACAAGATGATTTTTGATTAATTTATTGTGATGGAGTGTCGTTTTCTTTTTAAGATTCGTGATATTTGAATATAGTGCGAAACGAATGATTGTAGGGATTTGCTAGGAGTTATACCGCGTAAAAAGAGACTTTGGGAAATGGTTTCTTTGGGCTGTTTAGGTTTTGGTTGAAAGTTTCTGGAGAGGTAAGTGAGAGACTGTAACAAATTTCGGGGGGAAGTAGATGATAGAGGTAATAGATGAAGATGGTGGTAGGAGAGTCGTGAAATGTTTTGGTTTCGTTAAGGAAGGGAGGAGATAGAGTGGAGAAGCGTTTTAAAACAATCTGGAAGAAGTCTGTGGTAGAGGAAAGGGAGAAGAAGAAGAGGAGGAGATGCGAAGAAAGGTTTAACAGATAAAAGAAGAGAAATTGAGGAAAACAACGACCAACACCAGAGATGAAACGAAATGTCTCTGTGTTTGGAGGAGAGAAGCTGGAAGGGGGCTCCGGCCCGGGGTCCAGAAATCATTCGAAACCGTCCATTTTACACAGACTGTCATTACAAGAAAGAAAATAACTCGGATTCGACACTCGAACCAGTCTTTCCACATAGTTTTCAGGTTGAGAAACGAGAGTGGTCTGTCAGGTACCTCTTCAAGAGAGCCCTCGTGAGCCTTGAGGCGTTTACCACCAATTCAAAGAAAAAAGAAGAAGAAAAACGTTTTCCAAATGTTATGAAAATGAAAGTTCCAAACTCGACTAAGGCCCCCCTCCGTTCCCCGGTCCTCCTGACCCGAACACGCGGCGAGAGCCTCTTCAACAAAAAGTCGAACCGAAAGGAATAATCGAGTTCCGGCGACAATGGACCACAAGGTCGAGCCTTAAAGTGTCCGTCGCCCCCACCTGCTCCTCCTCATCTTCTTAAGAATCCTTTTCCAAGGTTAATCTCGGCTTTGGAAGATAGTTTGGGGGCGCTGGGGGAGCTCTCTCTTCTCTTTGTTTCCTCCGAAAACGACCCATTTCTGTCAACGTGACCCTGGTTCTCGTGAAATTATGTCCTCCGGTTCTAAATCCTCTAAAATCGTGAATTTATGTTCTCTCTCTCTCTCTCTTTCTCTAGATATCCCTCTAGTTAATTATCTACATCCCAGGTTTCAAGGTGTTTTTCTCACGAACGGACCTAGAAACGATTGAGGTCGGCTTTAGGAAAATTGGGAGAGAGGGACGGGAGAGGAAACGAGTGAAAGCTGTTGTTGAGCTTTTCTCTCTCTTCGTCCCTCTTCATCTATTATTGTAATTCTTTGAACTATCTCCCATCTCCTGATGTTGAGAAGATGGCGACAAAACAACCTGAACCCAACAGAGAGGAAACCATCCGAAGAACCATCTGTTGAGTTTTTGATTTTACAAAACCTCCAGAAGATGCTGTCGTGAAAAACAACGCAATGACAAAATAGATTGAAATATCTTCGGGAAGACAAAGAAGATGAAAAAGCAAACCAACAGAGGACGTCGAAGATAGACAACAAACAGTTCGACATCAACAGAAGAAACAACTCAAAGGGAGCTAGTTGTGATGTTTTGACTCTAAAAAAATGCTGTCGTGGAAAAATGAAAGAATAGATTTAAATCTCTTCAGAAAGACAAATAAAAGAAGACAGAAACCAGCAAACCAGAAGATGGCGAAAATAGACAACAAATAACCCAACAGAGGGGAAACTATTCAGCTTAACAGTCTCTAGAAGATGCTGTCGTTGAAAAAAACATTGACAAATAAAAGAACAGATTGAAATCTACTCATAAAGGCAAAAGAAGACGAAAGAAACTAACAAACCAACCAGGAGATGTCGAAAATAGACAAGAAAGAGGAACGAAAGAAGAACAAAGGACTACTCGTGGTCTTTTTCAGCTTAACAGTCTCTAGAAAATGCTGTGGCGACGAAAAAACACTAAGAAATGACAGAATAGATTGAAAAATACTCAGAAATATAAAAGAAGATGAAATAAAAATAGCAAAACCAACCAGAAGATGACGAAAAGTTGACCACAACCACTTCAGCCCGAACAGAAGAAACTGTTCAAAGGACTATCGACGACGTTTTTTGGCGTAACTGTCTCTAGAAAATGCTGTCGTAAAATAAAACAGTGATAGATGAAAGAACAAAATTAAATCTCCTCAGAAAGACGAAAGAACAAACTAACCAGAATAGACGAAAAGATATACAAAAATCGTGGCGGTTTTAAGGTTAAGAGAATCATACAGCAAGAAAGACGACAGAAAACAGCGGACTGGTTTAAAACTATCACCTCAGAAGAAGACTACACGAAACCAACCAGAAGATGACCAAAACCAGTCCAGAAGACAAAGGAGTAGTCGAAACCGGATGACGTGGAATACGACCGGATGGTCTTTTTGGGTTGTTGACTTTCAACTTCTTCCAGGAAAGTCCGTCTATCTTACGGGGACAAGAAGAAGTAGACAGTAAGTAAGTAGAAGTAGAAGTAGAAGAAGAAGAAGAAGAAGAAGGAGAAGGAGGCGAAGAGCAAACAAGCAAACATTTCTTTTCTTTCCTTTTCAAACAAGTTGACGGAGGCACGTTTGCACTCGTTGTGTGCGTTGGCCGGTTGTAGTTGTTGTTGTAGTTGTTTTCTCGTTGGTTGTTGACGAACATCTTATGACCAAACAAATACTTCATCTCCGTTAGAAAGTGGTCTTGGTTAGAGGAGAATGATTTTCATAACTTCGGTCGGGCCGTCGTTGCGAAATCGCCATCAAAAGTGAAAACGTTCACAGGTTCCGTCCGCCTGTCCGTCGCCATTTTGTTTTTTTCTTTTTTTCTAAATAAATTGTTTTTTATTTTCGTTTCGAATTCATTTCTACAATTAAAAACGCACGAACGCACGCGTTTTAGTCGGCGTTGATCCATTTGGCAAAATCACGACAGGGATGCGTCGGTACACGTTCATCATTCCCGTCTCTATTTCCCAACTTTAACCTCTTTTCAGACTTGGGGTGTGGCTCTTCGGTTATTTCATAAGTAATGCACAGGTAGATGAGGGAGTTTGTTACGTAAATATATCACAATTTTGAGTAGAACTCGTTTCAAAAGTAATGCACAGACTGACACTCCTCTCAAGAAAGAAATTCTCTGAGTTTTTGGAAGAAGACTGAAATGAAACTAAGAAACCAGGCAGAAGATGTCGAGAAGATGACCAGAAGGAGTCTATCACGAATAGAAGAAACTATTCAAAGGACTAGTTGTAAGTCTCTGGCTTGATTGAGCTTCTAGATGAAGCTGTAGGAAGAAAGACGACAGAAGATGGCGGTTGGGTGCCAAAAACACTTCGAAAGGGGAAGAGAAGATCGGTTATTTCATAAGTAATGCACAATCAGATTGAAATCTTTTCAAAAAGACAAAGGAAGTCAGCAAACTAACCAGAACATGTCGAAAACAGACAGCACGAACAGAAGAAATCATTCAAAGGACTGATCGTGGCGTTTTTGACTTTAACAGTCTCGAGAAGATGCTGTTGGGGAAAAAAAATCAACAATAGACGTCAGAATAGATTTAAATCTCCCCAGGAAGACAGAAGAAGACGAAAGAATTCAGCAAGCCAACCAGAAGATGACCCCAAAAGGTGCAACACGAATAGAAAAACCATTCAAAGGACCACTTGTGACTGTTTTGGGCTTAATACGGTTTCTAGATGAAGCTGTAGTAAGAAAACGACAGAAGATATCGGATGGGTTTCAAAACGCTTCACAAGATAAAATCGGTTATTTCATAAGTAATGCACAGTTGGATGAGGGGTTCGTTTCGTGACAATAGCACAAGTAAAGCTCCTTCAGACCCAAATCACAGTTTAGGGTGTGGACACTATCAAGAAGGAATTTGCTGAGGGTTTAAAAGAAGACAAAGATGAAAAAACTAAGCAGCCAACAGAAGATAGCAAGAAGATGACGGCAAAAGCTTAAAACTAACAAAAGAAACCAATCAGATGAGTGTTGAAATAGAGTTTCTAGATGAAGCTGTAGTAAGAAAGACGACAGAAGATGGCGGATGGGTTTCAAAACACTTCAAAAGAAGAAGAAAGAAAATACACCAACCAGAAGATGTGAGGAAAGTTACAAAGACTAGTCTACAATCAGCAAAAGAAGCCATACAGAGAACCATTCTCAGCGATTTTTGATTTTAGCAGTCGTCGGATGAGCGCCCAAACCAAAAACAACAGCAGAAAATCGTAGATTAGTAAGAAACCCCAAAAGATGACAGAAACCTCCAAACAACCCAGAAAATATCGACGAGGAAAGGAACAAACCACCCAAAAGGAAAGAACACTTCCCCAGGTATCCAACAACACCTTCCTCCGTACCTGAAGACAAGGTACATACAACTCGCCATAATTTCGCCTCATAAAACACGATACAAAAAAGGGCAAAAACGAAAAATGGCGGCGATGAACCGACCTGATATTAAA
>JADMLL010000329.1:0-27815 GCA_016920875.1 Columbicola columbae
TGGAGGTTTCATTTCATAAATACTGCACAATTTCATAGAGAACTCATTTCAATAATATTGCACACTTTCATGGAGATTTCGTTTCAAAAATACTGCACACTTTCATGGAGGTTTCATTTCATAAATACTGCACACTTGCTTGAAGAATCCATTTCATAAATACTACAGACGTTGTAGAATTAGATCTTCAGATTCTCTAAACAACCTGCACTGACATGATCAAAAATGCATTGTTCTAACTGCATACCACAGATGGCCGAAACTGCATTTATTTATTTATTTATTTATCTCTAACTAGGGCCGTAATCTGTTTTCATAACCACGAGATTTGTTTAATAAATTATTAAGGGGCGGCGTCAGAATTATTGTTTTTATCACCATCATCGTTATTATTATATCGTTTACGAAATCGGATATGAATGAACGAGAGTGGGAAGGTATAAGACAAATAAGTCCACCAAAACCGATAAGAAGGAGTTGGAAGTGTTTTCTTAAACCTTCCCACGTCCAAAAATGAAAAAAAGAAATTTCGATAATCAAAAATTAAACTGACATTCGAAAATCCACTTATTGACACTGAGACATGGACCATTTTATCCTCACAAAGATCCCTATCGTGTGAACATCCTCACACTTGGTAGGGATGGAGTGGGACGTGAGGTCACGACTCCGACACCCAAATTGATGACACCCGATTAAACACTCCAAAACAATTTGTTCGTTTCATTTTGAAAGTGGTTTAACTCCACCTCATCCATCGACAAAACCAACATAAACGGCGGTTAAACGATACATTTTGACGACTCCGGATGGACTTATACCAGTATCAAAATAAACGGATTGTGTGAGACTAACATTTTCTTGTTACAATTGCATCAATAAAACGAAATCGGGGTTTTGGTATTACTTTGGGGAGACATGAAACAGATCTTAGAATCGAGTAAACATTTTCGAGGAAGAAAGAGCTCCCCGTCGCCCCCACCACCACCCAGGGGTTGAATAGACATTGATTGCTGTGTAAATATCAAGTCTGGAAAGACGAGTCTTTAACGAGAGGATAAAACCTTTTCCGTGTATTCAGCGTTAATCGAAAGAATTTCTCCTACAGGAAGAACAAAACCGCGTAAAAAAAGGGAATCTCGCTCATTCGATTCACCATTAAAATTTCCAGCTGTTTCTGAAGTTCTTCTGATTACGAAATCAACAGTCATTGATACAAACACAATCGTTCAGTTCTTTTATAGTCCAGGTTCTAGAACCCCAAAGTGTTAGGCCCTCAGGCTCTCCACGAAATCCCCTCGACGTGGGACTAAACCAATCGACCAAGGACTAAATTTTAGGCATTAGTACTCCTTTTTCTTTTCAATTACGCCAACACTTCGTTTCCTTTTTCACTTCTTTTTTCTCCTCGACTTCTTTCCGTTGAGTGAGTCGTCTCACTGCGGGGTGTCCATCCATTCACTCAATAAGAGGAAGCGTGGGGCTCTTGAGACAAGTTTTTAAAACTTCTCTCTCTCTCGGCCTAATTGTTAAATTGGTGATGCGTTGCGTTAACTCTGTCCGGGGGCCCTTTTGTTAAACACTAACCTCCCCTTCGTATTTATTTAGCCACCGTTGGCCATAAAACTAAAAACGAAACTCGGCTAAGGTGGTCTGTCACGTGATTTAAACGATCCGAAAACTGTTTTATTTAAGATGCGTTCAACCAGACGTGACGGGTGAGTTAAACAAGGAAGAGGGTACCACCAGAAACTCTGTAGATAAATATACGTCCATTTTTCATTAAACAAAATTCTGCAACGACTCATTCAAGCGTGCAGAATTTATGAAACCATCCTCCCCCAAGAGTGGGCATCAAGTACTACCTACTCATAAACCAATGCAGTTTATATGAAATAAATCCTCCACGTGTGTGCATTATTTATGAAATCGGATCTTCGTTTTAGAGTGAGATACTTATGAAATGAATTCACTACATTAAGTACGGTAAAAAGCGATAAATTAAGCCAATGCATATAGAGATGGGATTCCGGCGATTATTCATAATCAACCTCTAAGCTCGGTAAACGTAATAAATTATTGAATATTTATCACTTTCACCGGCTAGTTTATGAAATATTCAACTCGTATTTGAGAAAACTACTATTAAATTTCCAATAACGAGTTGAATAGTTCATAAACTATCCGGTAAATGTGATAAATATTTAGTCATTTGTCACATTCACCAACCTTAGCTGATGATACGAGTAATAATTACCATAAAATGAATGCTCTACTTGCATAATCTCATGGGAATGATTAGTCTTTTTACATTTTAGAAATCAAACTTTAAAAATTGGAGCTGGAAATATTATAAACTACCCGGTAAATATGATAAATAGTCTGCACTTTTGCCATATATATCAAGCTCAGTTGTTGATTATAAATAATCGCCGGAAATCGTGTATATATTGGCCTGATTTATCACTTTTACCGCAATATATGCAGTAGGTGTAGAAGGTGTAAAACTTAATAGTGTGCAACACTTATGAAATGAATCTTTGTCCAAGTGTGCAATACTTATGAAATGGGATCTTTGTCCAAGTGTGCAATACTTATGAAATGGAATCTTTGTCCAAGTGTGCAATACTTATGAAATGGAATCTTATGAAATGGGATCTTTGTCCAAGTGTGCAACACTTATGAAATGGGATCTTTGTCCAAGTGTGCAATACTTATGAAATGGGATCTTTGTCCAAGTGTGCAACACTTATGAAATGGGATCTTTGTCCAAGTGTGCAACACTTATGAAATGGGATCTTTGTCCAAGTGTGCAATACTTATGAAATGAATTCTCTACAAAAGTATACATTTATTATGTGAAACAAAAAGTCCGGTAAAAGTGATAAATCAGATCAATCTATTCGTGATTCCGGCGATTATTCATAATAACCAACGAACCTTAGTAATTTACCATATTCACCGAGTATTTATCACATTCACCGGCTAGTTTATGAACTATCCAACTGGCAATCTAGGCAAACAAAATTTTCAATTAAGACTTGGACATTTTATAAACCAGCCGGTAAATATGATAAATACTCTTCAATTAAGCTTAGCTGTTGATTATGAACAATCGCCGGAGTCGCATCTTTATATGTATCGGCCTGATTTATCACTTTTCCCGTAGCACATATAGGATATTGATTTTCGTTACAAGTAATAAATGTATACTTTTGTGAAGAGTTCATTTCATAAGTATTGCACACTGGTGGAGGATCTATTTCATATATGCTCCATAGTTTTGTGGGTAAGATGTACTTGATGCTCACCCTTGGGGAGGCTGGTTTCATAAATTCTGCACGCTTGAATGAATCGTTACAGAATTTTGTTTTACGGCCCAATTTATCACTTTTACCGTAGTATAATGTAGTAGGAGTAAAGAACTGAACGAAGAGTATTTTCCAGCCGACCTAATAGTGTGCATTATTTGTGAAATGGGTTCTGGAATGCTCCTGTTTACGAGTCCATTCGTTTAGCTGATGGAATAAGCTACTGTCGATGGGTAGAATTCATGTTATTTATTAACATCTACTTACATAAAATTATTTACAATAAATATACGTTTTAAGGGATGTGCGATGCCTGTACAAAACTCAAACAAGTAAACAACCCCCGGTTTTGGTCGTTCGCTGTGTTGCCACATCACTCGTTCCGACCACCATTAGAGACAACTGTGACTGCACTTCCAGTCCCACTACCGCCAGTCAGTACTGATAAATTGGACCACCTTCCGTTTGTAGATATCGGTGAATTGATTCAACGCTCAATAAGCTCTCGATTAACCATTTTTTCCCCGGGTAGCAGAAGACGTGGAGTCTGGGGTAGAGAGGGGATCGCGTGAGCTGATAGTGTTCATTACAATTCGAAAGGCGGTGAGCTACCACCTCTCATGTTTATTTCTGTGGTGGAACATGCAATTTTTTATTTTTATCTCTCTCTCTCTCTCTCTCTGTTAGGCTCTGATCATTAATTATTTTCTCTGTCGAAAGCAATTTATTGTTGGTCGAAAATGTCGGTCTGTCCTAATTGCCTTAATTGAGCAAGTTGAATTGCTGGTTGCGACACAAATTTTTCATTTATAAACCGAATTTCATCCAAAAATCTTTTCAAAACAAGAAATTGTCACCCCTCCTCCTCCTCCTCCTCCCTTAATATCATTATTTACTAGGATCGGTACTGACTTGTCACGGTTTTTAATTTAATTCAATTCAATTTAATTCGAAACAGTTACTTTTGCCTTGTAATTGAAAATCCTTTCCAACTCTTGACTCCACTGACTCCCATCATTAATTTCTTTTCTCTTATTAACTTTATACTTTTACATAACCTTGGTTAATCTACCGCCGTTGACCTTCTAACTATTTCATAAATGATGCACACTTTTGACCTCTGACTAATTCAGTAATAATTACCAACACACAATAGGGAGATTAGTGTTTAATCAGTTTCATAAATACTGCACACTTTTATTGAAATAAATATTGCACGCTTTCTGGGAGAATCCATTTCACAAATACTGCACATTTGATTGAAGAATCTATTTCAAAAATATTGCACACTTTTATGGAGGTTTCATTTAATAAACACTGCTTTTTTGGAGAATCCATTTCATAAATACTGCACATTTCATGGAGGTTTTGTTTCAAAAATACTGCACACTTACTTGAAAAAATGCATTTCATAAATTCTGCACAGTTTTTCATAGAGAAACCATTTCAAAAATACTGCACATTTGATTGAAGAATCTATTTCAAAAATATTGCACACTTTCATGGAAATTCCGTTTCATAAATACTGCACATTTCATTTTAAAAATACTGGAAAAATGATTTCATACTTTCATAAACCATTTCAAAATACTGCACATTTGATTGAAGATTCTTTTCAAAATATTGCACACTTTCATGGAAATTTCGTTTCATAAATATTGCACACTTTCATGAAGGTTTTGTTTCAAAAATATTGCACACCTTCATGGAGGTTTCATTTCTCCATTTCAGGTCAATAGGGAGATTAGTGTTTAATCAGTTTCATAAATACTGCACAGTTTAATTCATGAACCACCTCAGAAATGATGCACAATTTCATCAGTAACTAGCTCAATAGGTAAATGTAATAAATACCGATTACGGTAAAAGTGATAAATCATTTATATACGTGATTCCAAATAAGCTTGGTGAATGTAGCAAATTACAGACTATTTATCACATTTACCGGGTAGTTTACAAAATCTCCAACCCATAACTAAAAACTTAATAAAAGTTTCCCTGAGTGCAAGCTGAATATTTTATAAACAACCCGGTGAATGTGATAAATACTCTGTGATTTGCCACATTAAGCTACCCTAGTTGGCTATTAATAATAATCGCGTGGAATTGCACTAAGTTTCACCTAAAGCGTGCAATATTTTTGAAACGAAACCTTTGTCCAAGTTTGCAGATTCTTGAAATCACCTCTCTATGCCTGGTGAATGTGGCAATTCACAGACTATTTATCATATTTACCGGGTAGTTTATGAAATATTCAACTCGTAGTTTGAGAAAACTACTATTAAATTTCCAATAACGAATTGAATATTTCATAAACTATCCGGTAAATGTGATAAATATTTAGTCATTTCTCACATTCACCAACCGTAGCTTATGATACGAGTAATAATTATCATAAAATGAACCCTCTACTCGTATAATCTTATGGGAATGATTTGTCTTTTTACATTTTAGAAATCAAAATTTTTGAACTACGAGTGTGCAGTAATTATGAAATAAGCTTTCAGCACACTTTTGCGAAGAGGTAATTTCCCGAATCTGCAAACGTTGACAAAGGTTTCATTTCAAAAGTACTGCACACTTTCAGTGAAACTTGGATGTTGATTTTGAATAATCGGAATTAAACTAAGTTTCACCGAAAGTGTGCAATATTTTTGAAATGAAACCTTTGTCAACGTTTGGAAATTCGTTGAGTCGAAAGTCGAGTTTGTTTCATAATTACTGCACACTCGTCATTTAATAAAATTTTTAAGTTTGATTTCTAAAATGTAAAAAGACATATCATTGCCTAAGGATTATATAAGCAAATCAATCATCTTATGGTAATTATTTTTAAATAACGGAATGGCAATTGACAGGAGACAATTTAGACCGTGAAGGGCACAACCTTAATTTTAAGGTTCCTTTTTCACAACACCAATTAACCAACTAATTACCGAAAGATTCGAAACTATCACGATTAGTATATCCTCAGTCTAAAAATGCAAAGTGGTTGGCACGAGAAAAGTGGGCAGTAACGTCCAAAAACATTTACTCTCGCCCCCGTGAAACCTTAAAAGTAAGGCACGCAAAATAAAAAAAACGGCCGGCAAACCAAAAAACCACAAATCCAAATTGAAATGTAGTCCACCACACAAATACAAACATAATCACAGTGTGTTCCAAAATAAATTTAATCTCGTTTCCAAAACACCTTCGTTCCCTAATCATCTCTCACTCCAGGGCCTCCCAAAAAAATGTTTATTCAAACATTGGGAGCGGGATAGCACACAAAATTAATATAAACATAAATCCGTGTTTACCATTTTCGCAGCTTCGGATTTTGGGAAATCTTCGCGGAAGGACAACAACGACAACCCTTTTCTTCCCGAACCTTTTTTTTTCCTACGCGATTAAGTAGGTGTTTGCTTGGCTTTTCATTACCATATGTCAACACGCACCAACATTTGATAAATCCTCTGACTAATATGCAAACACCCTTTTCGCTCCACCTTATTCTCGAAAACACATAAATCTACCTCACTTATCGGGGAAAGAATTTTCCGGGAAAAAGCGCCCAACGCAAATTTATTTATCTTTTGATCCACAGTTCTATTCCCTATTTACTGTTCAGAGTTCCGCCGATGAACACACTCCCAGAATCCTAATATAAAGAAGGAGGAGCAGAGAGAGAGAGAGAATATACTTATACTATCCTATACCCATTTCAATTAATTCCAAAAATAACTTTTCCCATAGTCTTGAAACAAATAAACGATGGGCTGGAGAAAGGCGAAATTCTAAACAACCAGAAAAACCTTTCCGTGTGAAATCACACTACAAACCGAATCCGGGAGGGCGGGGGGAGAAGGAAGGGAATCCGATATTATTATGGCCGTTCTACAATCGATCCGGATGTAATTAACTCCCAAAAGGAAAATTTTCAGGAAGAGAGCAACGAACCGCTTTATAGGATTTGAACGAGTATAAATTATCAGACGCTTTAAACCCCCGCCGCCACCACCACCACCGAAACAATTCCAATTTCGATTTAGTACTCTTTCGTTGGATACCATCCCCGTTCTACTCCCCGGATCCGAAAATTCTCTTAACCGTAACAATTAAAGGTTACGAGTTCCGGGTGAGGTTTACCCGATATAACTTCCTTCTCTCCATCTTCTTCTTCTTCACTAAATCCACTCTTCAACCCCCAATCACCACCGCCAACTCATACGTCCCAAGGAAATTTCTTTTCTCTTTGAGCTTCGAACTACCCTCAAAATGAATGAGACGCTTGTCGAACCGCACGGAAACCACTATTAAAATGACGGATACGGTTGGGCATCGAGATGAAAGACTGTCACAGCCTTCGCGTTTAATTACTTTTCTCTCGGTCGCTGTCGGTCAGCAAATAAAACGAGGCCTCGGTTTGTAAATTCGAAATCTCCGAAGCCTTGCCTTTTATTTACCCCCATTCCCGTTCCACCCAGAATATCCCTAGGAACGTCTGACTTTTCCTGAGCTCGAAAACCGACCGGACTGAAAACTTTTCACTTAAAAAGTTCCGGGAAGATGACTCGTTTCGGTTCAAGACTAAAAGCGTAGTTACGGGACTAACACATAAAACGACGTGACTTCATACATAATGCACATGAGACGCGAGCTCAAGACACTTCCCCTAAATTTGAAAGCTTGAAAAGAATTTTATCATCTCCGCCACCCAACAGCACATCCGAGTATATGTGTGTTAGTATAACTATATAACCTCCCCATAATTTAAATTTTGACGGAAATGACTTCATGCGATTTAAAGCTATGCTGGTATACACAAACATATATAAACACAATCTCATCCATACAAAATGGCGTTTCACACACTTAATATCGATTGTATCGAACTGAAAAACTTGTAACACCCAACATTCATACCTCTAAAACGAAACAAACCAACGCCATTTATTTATATTATACTATTTTATACCAAATTAATATAATAATTAACGATGAGGGACACACCAAAACCTGAATAACACTTCCCACGTTTGGTTATACTTTCTTACGCACCCATTCAGGCGTTATACTAGCACATCCGGCTATATCACAATCACTTCCGGTATATCCTTCATAATTCGTTTTGGTGTAACACTATCACAACAAACCACAAAAAAATAAGAAGAAGGTGATGGAGCCTACCATCCGAACCTCCTCAGGTGTTAAAGAGGAAAGGCGGGCGGGTCTTTATACAACATCATCTCAAGCAATTCCAGAAATCGTTAAAACAAAGCTCGGGAACGTTTCAACGATCTATAAAAATGTTTCCCGCGTTGAATATTATACCTCGGATATTTATTTGATGGCCCACTTCCGGAACAAGCCAAAAAAAAAGTTAAAATTTTAATCTCGAGGTTACCTTCCAATTCAACTTTATATTCTTTTATTATCTTTTGTTTTCACACATGCTAATACTTTAACACCTGTCCTCATTGGCCCTTTAAGTCCCTAGTCCGGTTATGAATATATTGAAATTATGAGAATTAATTATTTCCCGTCCTTTTCGGTGTGTTTCCTCTCAGCCGCCATAATTTTAAAAATTCTCTTTTGTCTAGACCACAGGTCGGCAAAGTGCGGCTTCGGAGTAACATGCGGTTCTTTTACTCTTTGGTTGTGGCTGTTTCACAAAATGTTCACTGCAGACCCGGAATATGATATATTAACGAAATATTATCTTTGTATAAATACGATACCAAGTTTTACTTAATGTATTTCTATGAAATTTAAGGACTCCTACTAAAGTGTGCGATATTTTTGAAATGAGGCCGCCCTACAAGTGTGCAGTATTTTTGAAATGAGGTAGTCCTACGCAGTTGTGCAATATTTTTGAAATGTGGTCGTCCTACAGTGTGCAATATTTTTGAAATGAATCCATCCTACAGTTGTGCAGTATTTTTGAAATGAAGTCGTCCTACAGTTTTGCAATATTTTTGAAATGAGGTTACAGTGTGCAGTATTTTGAAATGAGGTAGTTCTACAGTTGTGCAATATTTGAAATGAGGTCGTCCTACAGTGTGCAATATTTTGAAATGAAGTCTCCTACTAGTGTGCAATATTTTTGAAATGAATCCATTCTACAAGTGTGCAGTATTTTTGAAATGAATCCGCCCTACAAGTGTGCAATATTTTTGAAATGAGGTAGTCCTACAGTTGTGCAGTATTTTTGAAATGAGGCCGTCCTACAAGTGTGCAGTATTTTGAAATGAATCAATTCTACAAGTGTGCAGTATTTTTGAAATGAGGCCGCCCTTCAATTGTGCAGTATTTTTGAAATGAGGCCGCCCTTCAATTGTGCAGTATTTTTGAAATGAGGTAGTCCTACAGTTGTGCAGTATTTTTGAAATGAGGCCGTCCTACAAGTGTGCAGTATTTTTGAAATGAATCCGCCCTACAAGTGTGCAGTATTTTTGAAATGAATCCATCCTACAAGTGTGCAATATTTTTGAAATGAATCGTCCTACAGTTGTGCAGTATTTTTGAAATGAAGTCGTCCTACAGTTTTGCAATATTTTAGAAATGAATCGGCCTTTCTTGTGTGCATTATTTTTGAAATAAACCCTTGCTTAAATCGTGTTATATTTTCGAAGCAATAATTTTATAAGAACGTGCAGAATTTATGAAACGAATTATTGATAAATTGTCTATGCGTCATCTTTGAAATGAACCGAACCAATAACT
This sequence comes from Columbicola columbae, assembly GCA_016920875.1. NCBI lineage: Eukaryota > Metazoa > Arthropoda > Insecta > Psocodea > Philopteridae > Columbicola > Columbicola columbae. The sequence goes on from JADMLL010000329.1 coordinate 10,020, forward strand.
CAATTCATAACTGTGACAATTTAGACGAAGGAAAATATTTAAGAGTCATATCTCACGAGCCTAGATAAAATTATCTTAAGAAGATAAGAACCAAAATTATCTGAAGACTTTGACTCGAAGTGTAGGACTAAAGAAAGACCACCAAAAGGTACTGGAAAAGACAAAACAGTTTTAGAGAATGAAGACCGTTAAGAGTGAATCACGTCTTCGAGAAACTACAGGAAGACGAACATCAGACTAACCGCCACCGTACGTGGTTCCACCAAGACAGTCGTAACTTTGACCTCACCATTTTCATTCCTTCTTCCAGGTGGTAATCAAATTCTGCTTCCACGTTCTTTTATCTCTGTAGGACCATTCAACACATAAAACAGTTTGAGTCATCATCGACTGCTTCGATATTGATTAATCCGCATATGTCGAAGGGAGGATATCACTGCGATTTCAAATCCTCCATCTAAGAACAACAAGATGACGTTAAGCTTAAGCCTCTATGAAAAAGCTACCAAATCACCATCCCTACAGCCAGTAAAAGTTTCATCCCCATCCCTAGTCGGATTGACATTATTTTGACGACGGCATCCTGCGATTTAGTGAAGGTTAATCTATTCCGGGGGTGAGTTTCCTTCGCTATATACGCCACCTCCGTGTTAAAGAAAATAATTCGAGTCCATTGTTACATTGTTATTTGGATCCCTCGCCAGCCTTCCAACAAAAACGCCATTCAACTCTCCGGATTTTTAATAACCAATTTCATTTCCTACCCTCACCAGCCCTCACTAATCCCCGAATTTCCTCCTTTTTTTGTGCGCTGTTTTCAATCCCATTCAAGACACGAATTGAGGCAGAACCGAATCTTCGGTGTCGTTAACCGTTGTGCGGTGTTTTGATAAAAATTCCTTTCATCGGAGTAACTCGTCTATGAAAAGACTACAATCCTCGCTACCAACTTCTGTCAAAGACATTTGGTCGACGGGAAAACCGTGTCAGACATTACGTCATTCTAATGACCTCGCGGTTGAGATTTACCACCGGATTCTGAGTCGATTTGACTCACTCACCCAAATCCAAACCGGAGCACGACAACCAATCAAAGGATACGGCATCAAGCCAAACCAATTAATTCGCCCAAATGATTCATCTCACTACCGCGAATTAATAACCAACCGATCACGTGACTAATCACTAAATATTAATAATAAAAATAAATAAAATAATCAATACCCCATCCCAAAAAAATGGAAACCCGACTCAAACCTAATTAACTCCGCGAATATTTACATTAGTTTCCGTATTAGGACCGCATAAAAAAAAACCCATCCGAATAATTAATTAACCTAGGTAATTATCATTCGTAAAACAAGTTAATTAATAATTAACTATTCCAAAAGAAAGTCAAAAAAAAGAAATCGTAGGCCGGGTAACAGTTGGGGGATGTGAAACCCAAGAAAACCAAAAACCGAAATCTTTCAATTATCATCGACTGGCCTCGAGGTAAGAATTCGCAGGAAACCTGATTGGTAACATTCTAGACTAGAATCTGGATTGGCAAGCTAATTGTATCTTCGAGAGAGAAGTCATAAATTCGACATGCAGCCTGCTAAAGGAGACTATTGATAAAACCGCCGCCATTTTGAAATCTTTATTTATATTATTAATGAAGAAATCATGCGATCTGTTTAAAAGTTTTTAGTTAGCGAAAACAAATTGAGTCTGACAAAGGAGAATGACTTCTTCTTCTGTGAAAAAACGCAAACGGTGCATCACGTCGCGTTACAACTGAGCAAACATGAATACCAACATAAAAAGTTAGTCGAAATATTTCTTAGGCTAAGAACCCATGTCCCCGTCTTCGTTCTCTCTCTTCTTACCCGCCTCGCGTGACTTCTAAACAATTTATGCTGACCATTTACCGACTCCCACAGCGTTATAACCAATAAAGTGTAAACAAAAACTTTTCCAACCCAAAACTTTTTTTATATTATAATATAATACTAAACTCAGTATCTAAAATGTTGTAGTTCGACTACGAAGAACAAACAAAATTTTTATTACCGTACCCAAACGAAAACTTTTTTTTTGGGGGAAAGCACAATCCACCCGCACGAATTAAAGAACAACCCCCATCCCCGTGACGAATTGATGAATCAAAATCATCCCTCCGACCCACCCCAACCCCTACCTCTCTCTTCAAACACAAATCCTGTAAAATGGGTTTTTATTTGTATACAGGATTATGTCAACTCGAGCAAATGATGACGACCGACCCCTGTCATTCATTTTCCTCCCGATTCAATATCTAGTCTTACGCCCTTCGAGGACTTCAAATAAATTCGACAAATTTCATTCAAATTTTACCCCCACCACCACCACCACTCTAGGCCAAACAAATCAAAACAATTATTATGTAATAAATAAATAAATGAATACGACAGGAAATCGATAACCTAGACGAAAGGTTAATAAGAATATGATTATTGATGAGACTGAAAGTCAGACAGTAATACCGAACACGTTTGAGTTAGTATATCAGTTTATGTTGTCATTTTCAAAATGGATTCCCAAATATGTGCAATAATTTTGAAATACATAAAATTACTTCCTTGCGAAAGATTTTGTATTATTTCGAGAGATCTTGGTCAGGTGTGCATTTTTTATGAAACCAATTGACGCTCAAAACGTGCGATATTTTTTAAAAATGATTTCGTTGTAATAGTGTGCATTATTTCTGAAATGAACTCTCACTTAACCGTGCACTATTTGTGAGGTGATTTTGTTGTTATAGTGTGCAATATTTTGAAATGAATTGTCGCATGAATCGTGTAAATCCTTCCTTAAACAATGCGAAATTTTTGAAGTGACATTCTAGCGAAAGTGTGCATTAATTATGAAATGAATCCTTGCTCAAATCGTGCAATATTTATGAAGTGATATCACCGTAAAAGTGGTCATTATTTATGAAACGAATTGTAGCTTAAATCGTGAGATATTTTTGAAGTGAGGGTGTGCATTATTTCTGAGATGAACTGTCACTTAAACCGTGCACTATTTGTGAAGTGATTTTGTTGTGATAGTGTGCATTACTTTTGAAATGAATATTCCCTTCAATTGTGCAGTATTTTTGAAGTGATTTCGTCATGATAGTGTGCAATATTTTTGAAATGAACGCTCACTTAAACCGTACGCTATTTGTGAAGTGATTTTGTTGTAATAGTGTGCATTATTTTTGAAATGAATTGTCGCATAAACCGTGCACAATTTTCGAAGTGATTTTTGTGAAATTTTGTGCATTATTTATGAAATGAATCCTTGCTAAACAATGCGTTATTTTTAAGTGATATTATCGTGAAAATGTGCATTATTTTTGAAGTGAATTGGCTGTGACAATGTGCATTATTTATGAAATGAGCCTTTGTTTAAACAACTTAATATTTTTGAAGCGATATCCTCGTGAAGGTGTGCATTATTTATGAAATGAATTGTCCCTTAAATCGTGCGAAATTTTCAAAGTGGTATCTTAGAGAGAGAGTGTGCACTATTTATAAAGTGATTTTGTTGTGATAGTGTGCATTATTTTTGAAATGAATATTCTCTTCAATTGTGCAGTATTTTTGAAGTGAATTCATCATGATAGCGTGCAATATTTTTGAAATGAATTGTCGCATAAACCGTGCAATTTTCGAAGTGATATTTTTGTGAAATTTTGTGCATTATTTTTGAAATGGACTGTCACTTAAACCGCGCATTATTTTTTTTAATTAATATCCTCGTAAAGTGTGCATTTTTTATGAAATGAATTATCGCTTTAATCGTGAAATATTGTTAAAGGAACATCTTTGCGAAAGTGTGCAATAAATTATGATATAAATTGACGCTCAAATCCTGCGATATATTTGAAGTGATGTTTCTCCTTCAGTGTGCATTATTTATGAAACGGATCCTTTCCTAAATCGGTGCAAAATCTTTGAAATGACATCTTCTTGATAGCGCGCGTTATTTTTTAAATGAGTCGTCCCTTAAAACATTTTCGAATTGAAATCTTCGCGACGGTGTGCATTATTTTTGAAATGAATATTCCCTTCAATTGTGCAGTATTTTTGAAGTGATTTCGTCATGATACTGTGCAATATTTTTGAAATGAATGCTCACTTAAACCGTACACTATTTGTGAAGTGATTTTGTTGTAATAGTGTGCATTATTTTTGAAATGAATTGTCGCATAAACCGTGCACAATTTTCGAAGTGATATTTTTGTGAAATTTTGTGCATTATTTATGAAATGAATCCTTTCCTAAATCGGTGCAAAACCTTTGAAATGACATCTTCGTGAGAGCGCGCCCTATTTTTTAAATGAATCGTCCCTTAAAACATTTTCGAATTGAAATCTTTGCGACAGTGTGCATTATTTATGAAACAAATCTTTTACGAATGAGTGCGAGATGTATCAAAAAACAGAAATTTCCATATGCAGTGAATAAGATCAAAATTCTATCGATAAAAGGCACCACAGACCAAATCTCCAACAGCAATTGGTATACTCAAACAAATCCTTCTTCAAATAATCATAAAGAGAATCGCACAACTCACATCATCTCTTCAAAACAAAATCAAATCCAAAACCGGATGTATAGTTAAATATATAAACTCATACTAATTAACCATTTTTAATGTTCGCACGCGTTCGACATTCAAAAAACGAAAACCCCAAATAAATAACCCGACATTATCTACATGAGCTTGTACATGTGACCTTTAAGAAGGTCGTCTGACCCGAATATCTTAGCTGACCCTTTGTCAGGTATATTAATTATCTACAACTCATATTCAGTTTAGAATTTTGTTTTAATCTATTATCGAAATGGAACGAGAATAAACATTCGAGAAGAGAGAGAGAGAGAGAATCCTGCGGCGAGGAAATGAGATCACGAAGAAGGAAAAACCTCGCAATTAAATTAAAAATTTACAGAAACAAATGGCGGGAAAATGAGTCCAAAAAAAGGAAAAACTAAACGCGAGGGAACAAATGGAAACGTATTTTTCGTCTTTTCCTACAATTTAAACCGATGAGAAGGCGGTGGAGAGAAGAGAGGAGAGACACAACAGGGAAAAGTCCTATTTTGTAATTCTGACATTTCCGGAACAAAAGAAGCTATAAAATTTTCCGTCGGAAAATTTCTCTTTGCTGACCGTTAAACAATTTGATTATGGCGACCAAAGCCCGTCCGTCTTTGACCAATCTTCTTGTTCTCGTATTTTTAACGAGTCTGTCCCCGAGGGGTGTGAACCCATCTTCATTCCAAATTTATGAAAGACGTGGGGTTTCCTTTTGTGCGGACGCACAATTCCCTTTTGACAAAGGCCAATTACGAGAACCGCAGATATCAGTTGCCACGGACTCCTTTTCCCACCAATAAAGAAAAGAAACCGACGAGTGGAAAGTGACTAAAAAGCTGGATAATTGGTCTCTGGTGTTGTCATTTTGGTCTAACATCAACGTGTCGGGAATTCATCTTCTTTCCTTTTACCCTCATTTATGTCGAACCGTTTTCTCTTTATCCCAAACCAGATTCTCAACTTTCTTCCCACGTCGTATTAATTTTATCCTTTTCCACAAAATCCTTCTGTTAACTGCTTACCCGAAAGGCGTGGTAAAAATGTTCTGGGCTCAATGATGGAAGACGATAAACACAAAACAAACAACTGTACCAGTATATACACGAAACAACCCACGAAGACAAAATCTGAGCTGGGCGGACATCCCCCGCGAAACGTGTCGTTACATCTAAATAGATAAATTAGTGTGCAATACTTTTAAAAAATGAATTAGTCGTGGAAGTGTGTATCATTTACAAGACAAACTTTGCTATTTTTTTGGTGAAGAATTTTTGAAATGGATTCATGTCATGGCATGCAGTTTCCATTATTTATGTAATAAGACACTGATAAATGTGTGCAGTATTTTTGAAATGAGTTCTACACAACCGTGTGCATTACTTATGAAATGAGTTCCCACCATAGTGTGCAGTATTTTTGAAATGATTTCGCGACGATTATGTGCAGTATTTATGAAATACGTTCTACAAACGATGTGCATTATTTATGAAATGAGTTCACAAACATGTGCATTATTTATGAAATTAGTTCCCCAACATCGTGTGCATTACTTATGAAATGAGTTCCTTACAAGTGTGCATTACATATGAAATGAGATTCCCACCATCGTGTGCAGTTATTATGAAATGAGTCCTACACAAACGTGTGCATTACTTATACAATAAGTTCTACACAACAATGTGCATTATTTATGAAATGAGTTCCCCATCATCGTGTGCAGTATTTATGAAATGAGTTCCCCCAACATCGTGTGCAGTATTTATGAAATTTGTTCTACACAACCGTGTGCGTTATTTATGAAATGAGTTCGAAATAACAGTGTATAGTAGATAACAAGACTAAACCAGACATCAGTCAAATAAAGTTGGGCGAAAGCTGCCTCATACTAACCCAAACAGCCAGCTGAATCAAATTTCCAAAAAAAAAATTGAGGAAACTAAAGTCTCGAAGAAAGACTAGAAAAAAGAAACCGGAAATGGCGCACCAAGACTTACAAAAAGAGAATCATCAAACAAAGAAAAACAGAAAACGCAAGGCCTCATTAAAAATAAAAATGGCGGAGGAAAGAGAAGAACCGACACAAACCAGAGAAAGAGATAGTGAAACCATTAAGAGGTTGACACAACACAGTTCTAAGACGACCAAAACAAACAAAAAAATAGAAACTCTAACAACGACAAAAATCCACTACAATCTCCAGACTTTCCAGCAAGAGGACCGACGAAGGAAACACAAAATGGCGAAACAATTGCTAAGATTCGGCGCACCGTCGTCACCATCAACCACAACCAGATGGTAACTTCACAAAAACATAAATCCACTACAGTTTCCGAGTTTCTGCTCGAACGTCTCCAATACAACTCCTTACTTCCTTCACCCCAGCTAAGCTAAACATGAACTTAATCCAATAACCTTAAATATCGAGCTCGGTTTAAATTTAACAACCTTAAAAATAAACTCAGCAATAAAAAACAGAATCCAATCCAGAAGAAAAAATTTTCTTTAACTGATCAATGAGCTGACAGATTTCTTCCACCGATTTGATTCGATATGCAAAGTAGAAAACCTAAGAAAAAAAAAATTCTGAACCGGAAGTAATGTTTATAACCAAATCTGAGGGCGGATAAGCGAATCAAAGTCTGCTTTATGTGAAGGCGGTCACCGGAAATGAATTCGAGACATTTCTATAAGAAATTCTGACTCAGCTTTCACCCCCACCAAAAATGAAGACACAGCAAAGTGTCCTCGTTAAATGGACTCTTGAGAGCTTTAGGGCCCCCAACCCCGGAAGTGAAAGGGACACACGAGGGATTCCAAAACGCTTTAAGGTAAACCGTTAAAAGACATTCCGACCACGGTTTTAACGACTAATCGCTCCTTCCGGTTTTTAGATTGAAATCTAAGATGGCCAGTTTACCCTGGCCACCGGACATTATTTAATCATTTTGTGGGGAGGGGCAGGGGGTAAAACCAGCCCCCGAGGCTGTAGATAAATGTTTCGGCCACGTTGTCGAGTTAATTTGTTATTAATTCTTAAAACCATCGCCGCCGACCTGTCCTTTTCTTTGTCTACCCCCGCATTCCCCGGGGCTCCGCCAAACTGACCATGGATCCTTCAAAAGTTACAAATTTTAAAAATGAAAGTTCGTTTCGATCTAATTGCCTCCGGTTCATTTTTTTTTCTAAAACAAAAGCGCGAATCCAGTTTTATGACTTCCTTGAACACACGTACACAAACCAGTCAGTGGAGTTAGTTGTGCACTCATGACCTCGACTCAGTGCTCTGATCTAACATGATGGCTATTTCAGGCTGATATTCGAATTAACTGTTTATGTATCGGGTTGCTTAGTCATCGAGGAAAGAGAGGAGAGAGTGGAGACAGAAGAAGAAAAAACTTTTGCGCAGTCTTTCGGAAGTGAGATGCTGGCGTGAAATCTGAATAAGTTAATTCGCGCGTAAGTTAGGGAAACCGAATTTCCCTCAGATCCAATTATTTCGACAAAGAACCAGGAAAAAAACTTACCGAAGTTGAATAAGGTTGACAACTAAGTCGAATCCCATCCTTCGCCAACTTCTCCTTCAGCAACATCTTCAACTGCAAACGAGGGATCTTAACTAATTCCGCTTTCCCTTCCTCGTACTCATCTCCCCGAAACTTTCCCGAAACCTCTTTGGAACTTTCATTAGACCGCGAACTGTTTCGCGAGCTCACTCTCACACCCTTCTCATCTCCCTTGTCACTCGCATCTTTATCACTCGAGCCGTGTTTACCCGTCGACGATTCCGTTCGCGAACTGCTCGAATCGCACATGCACTCATCGTGAACGGCGGCCGTTTCCTCGAGAGTGAAATACACGCTCGCGGCTCCTTCTTCCCGGAGCGTTCGAACCGAATGAAGCAACCTCAGCCTGTGATTCGGATTGAACACTCCGATCGCGTCCAGATCCGGATCTCCGACCTGTTTGCAGATCTCCAGATCGTCGTATCCGTTGTCCAGAAACGATTCCGCATACTGTCCCAGATGAAGTGACCTTAGCCACTCGACGACGATGTTGCTATTGGTCGTTGTCATGCTTCTTCCTTGTTGTACCACTCTCCCTTACTTATCACTAACTCATACCTTCCGATTATCACTTTTAGCATTACAACCGTCGACCGAGGCTCTTCGCTGAACCTGAAACCAACAAAAAATTTTTTATCCTGCGATTTGGAAATTATCTCGGGGATTTCGAGGGCTCGTGAGTTTCAATATAAATCAATCAAAGCGAGATATTCGACGCCCAGAATCTTTAATAACACAGATTTCGCCAGAGTTCAGTCCCGTTCGACACAGAAATCATGGTCAACAACAAAACGCTGGAACCACGATCTCGACAAACCAAAGTTTACTGGGTCGTAATTAAGGTAATAAAAAATTAAATTATCGTGTCAGGCTCGTCTTAAGAATCACCTGCCACGATTTAAGGGCCCGTTCACGTTACGGTACCAACGTTAAGTATCTCAAACCGGATGCGTTCGCGGCAAAACCCAAAACAAACGACAACCCCCACATCCTTCCGCTGTCATCTTTCAACGAGACAGAGCCTCCGCATCTTTTCAAAACCCAACCTTGACCCTACTCACCAGTCTGAGAAAGAACAAAAGATGAAAATGAAAAACCGGAAAGACAAGAAAATATTTCCCTCGAGGTATCATCACCGCCAACACACACAAAAAACCGGATAATTAAACGAATTCCTATACCACACCACCCCGCTTCACCCTACCGCCGACTCCACACACAAAAATTTTCGTGACAGATAAAAAGACAAACCCATCCAGAATTCCAAATTGACATGACAAACGACAATAGATAATGATTTCCCTCTCCTCAAACAACCACTTCCAGTCGAGGAAAACAAAAAAATTCTGGAAAAAAGAGAGAACGGAAGTGGAAAATTTCAAAACGTTTCGTCAGAGATTTTTTCTCTCTTTTGTCTTTACGGTCAACGTTAACCACCACCACCCCCCCCACCCCTGGTGTAGCATCCATCCAGAATAAAAATGGACTCTTTTTTAATATTAAATAATCCATTTTTACGAATCTCAAAATAACATTATTAAGTTTATGAAATCCCATTTCCCGTTTTCAAAAAGGCACCCGTGGGGATGAGCCCCTACGTATGACGTTATACACACCCTCCCTTCCAGGCAAAAAATTTTTAACCCCCAAAATGGATTTTTCGGGATGGCAAATTAAAAAGGGTTGAAAATCCATAAAAACCTTTTCTTAAAATGGTTATCGAAAATATCGGAGGGGATGAAGAGGAATCGGCCAGTGAGTGCGAGAACCCACGTCATATCACTACCACCTTTTATACTATATATTGTATACTATCTACAGCGTTCGATAACATTTCCAACGGTACAAGTGATAAATCAGAAAAAATAAATAAAATTCTCGGTGCTTATTTGTAATCACCAATTAAGCTTGGTAAACGTGATAACTACTGGATATTTATTACATTTACCGGGTAGTTTATAAAATATAATCGCACATTGGTCGAATTTATCACTTTTACTAGCTATTTTATAAAACTCCAAATGGTGAAGTGAAATTTATCCAAGGCTTTGACTTGAAATGCCAACATGACTTGACAACTCCAAGGCTTTGAGTTGAATATTTTATAAAACTTACCGGTGAATGTGATTAATATTTACTGATTTATCACATTCACCAAGTTTAGTTACCATTGACACAAATAATTGATTTACTTGTATAACTTTAAGGCAATGATGTGTCATTTTACATTTTAGACTCAACTCAAAAAAAAAAATTAATTATGAGTGTGCAGTATTAATGAAATAACCTTTAAGCACACTACCAAGAGGTGATTTCCCAAATCTGCAAACTCTGACAAAGGTTTTATTGCAAAAATATTGCACACTTTCGGTGAAACTTAGAGCAATCCCACGCGATTATTCATAATCAACCTCTACGCTCCGTAAAAGTGATAAATTACTGAATATTTATCACTTTTACCGGGTAGTTTGTAAAATATTCAACTCGTAATTTGAGAAAATTATTATTCCGTTTCCAATGACCAGTGGAATATTTCATAAACTATCCGGTAAATGTGATAAATAATCTGTGAATTGCCAGAGTGACCAACATTAGCTGATGACACGAGAAATAATTACCACAAAATGAATGATTTGCTCGTATGTTCTTATGGAAAGGATGTGTCTTTTTACATTTCGGAAATTAAAATTTAAAAAAAATTTTTTTAACTAAATGATGAGTGTGCAGTATTAATGAAATAACCTTTCAGTACACTTTTGCCAAGAGGCGATTTCTTGAATCTGCAAACTTTGACAAAGGTTTCATTTCAAAAGTACTGCACATTTTCGGTGAAACTTATCCATAATCAACATCTAAACTCGGTAAGCGTGAAAAATTACTGAATATTTATCACTTTTACCGGGTAGTTTATGAACTATCCAACTCGCCAACTAAGCTAAATTTTAATAAATTTCCAACTACGAGTTCAATAGTTCATAAATTATCCGGTAAATGTGATAAATATTTAGCCATTTCTCACATTCACCAACCTTAGCTGATGATACGAGTAATAATCACCATAAAATGAATGAGTTACTCAAACAATCTTAAGGGAATGATATGTCTTTTTACATTTTAAACTTAAAAAAATTTTTTTTAAATGTCGAGTGTGCAGTAATTATGAAACAAACTCGACTTTCCACTCAACGAATCTCCAAACGTTGACAAAGGTTTCATTTCAAAAATATTGCACACTTTCGGTGAAACTTAGTATAATCCCACGCGATTATTCAAAATCAACATCCAAGTTTCACTGAAAGTGTTCAATATTTTTGAAATGAAACTTTGTCAAAGTTTACACATTCGGGGAATCACCTCTTGGCAAAGTGTGCATAAAGGTTATTTCAATAATACTGCACACTCATCATTTATTTTAAAAATTTTTAATATCCTTAAGATTAAAAGAGATTTTATGAATAAACCATTGGCTCTTGTATGGCCTTGCAGTTTCAAAAATATTGCACACTTTACGTGTTATTTAATTCAAAATAATGCACACGTATATTCAATTACTTATTTCATAAATTTTGCACATTTGCATAAAGGTTTTTGTTCTGTGAGTAAGGCGTAGTTTTATGAACAAGTCATTGGCAATTTCATGTAAAAAATTTTTTTATTTCTCTTTTACGACTCATTCATGTGTGTCTATTTATCTGTATGTGTCTGTAGTCATACATTTTAGAATTAGGCTTAATTAATTGTCGGAAATTCTAGAAAAGTTTCGAAAGTGTTTCACCTTGGTCGTGTGGAATTTTTTGTTTTGTTTTCGAATGACTTCCGTTTTACTCAGACGACAAGTTGTTGTTGTTGTATTTAATAGTTTGACTTATTAATTAAATTAACGAGCGGGACTATTGTTGAATGATTGACTGACTGACTGACTGTCTTGTCTGTTCTCTCTGTCGTTTCATTGTTCTCGGAAATCTCAACCGCCGTCGACTAATCAACGTTTTCCTTTCAGCTTGATTTTGTTTATTAAAATCTCGTTTTGAGTAAACACTTCGCGGACGGACTTCATTTCATAAATATTGCACACTTCTAGAAGGGTTTCGTTTGATTAATTATGCATATTTTGGTGAAGGATTCGTGGCGTGAGCTGTCTGCGTTTTCGCGATGAATTAATTTCATAAATTATGCACGTTTAAGCTCTCGATTTAGAAGTGAGGCATAGTTTTGGGAATAGATTGGCAGTTGTATGGCGTTGTCGTTTCAAAAGTATTGCACACTTATATTGAGTTGGTATTTCGTGTTCATATTACTCACCAAATTTATTTTTGACTTTCAGAAATATTGCTGCGGAATGTTTTTCTCTCAGAGCTCCCGAGCTTGGGAATAAATTGGCAGTTGTATGGCGTTGTCGTTTCAAAATATTGCACACTTACATTGAGGTCTCATTTATTTTTAGCATAAAATTTGTTTCACGGCTCATAAAATTTCAGTTGGAGGCCCAAAACGAATCAGCGAAAAAGGTGGTACCAGCTCTCAGTCTATTGCCCTAAAAATAGGTCGATGGGGGTGACGTTTCCAACCGGGGTAACAACAAAAAGCAATTTCATAAAACATTAAAGAGAAAAATTAAAACAAACGAAGTAAATGCGTTCAATCAAAAGAAAAGAGAAAAATTTCTCTCCACTCTCTCTCTCTCTCTTTCTAACATTTTTCAGTTCACTGTGACAAATTATGATCAGTGACTGTGACAAAGATTCTTCAGTCGTAGAATAATATCTAAAAAAAAAGTTGTCTCCCTTTCTCCTCCACCCCGTTACGCCCCTGCTCTCTCCTCAACTCTCTTCTCTTCTTTCTGTTCGCCGACTGTTTTTCTTCTTAACATAAAAAAATTAAGTTAAGTCATGCTGTCCCTGTTTAATTACCACGTTACTCAGGAAAAGGGAAATGCCATTAACAATTGTTTTAAGTATCAAAGCTCGTGCGTTCCACAATCTTGGGACCCTGGGAAAATAAAACTTTTCTCTCTCACTTTTTTGTTTGATGTAATTAAGACATTAGAATCATCAAAACACAACCGTGGAATCTCAAGGAAGCCATCTTTGATGCTCTTCTTCTATTTGTAGTCTCTGGATTTGAGGTACTCCGCTCTTGGGATATTTACGCAGGGTTTGTTTGTATGTGTGTGCTGCTATAACTCTAAAACCTTTGAACCGATTTCGGGCAAAGTTGATTACGTGTATTAATTGTAGTTAGAGAATGAGTACTAACCACATCCAAAGTCTATATCGTTTGTAGTTTGGTCATAGTCTTCATTCTGAGGGTTTAACCGCTTAAGAGAAGGGTGTGCATCAAAGATTGTTTTGGGAAGACTTCGTTTCAGTACTGGACACTGTTAGGAGTGAGTTATTTCATAAGAAATGCACACTAGTGAAGTGTTTATTTCATAAATAATGCACACTTCTATAACTAAAGATTTTGGTCCAAAAAGTGTCCCCCCAGAAGAACATTTGAGTTCAATTCTCTAAATGCCAGCGCAATGAAATCCTGATGACTGTGCATTATTTTTGAAACGACCTGTTCACAAAAACAATCAAATCGACTGAGCTACATCATCTTAAAGTCATATAGTATTGATGTAAGCAGTTTTGAAGGGATATATTACACGTTTCCAAGCCTCAAATAAGACGCTTACGAAGGGAAAGAGAATCGTCAATGAGGACAACGAAGGTCATCCCCCAAGAGCCCACCCCTAGTAGTTGCTGTTAACAAAGAGAAGAAATAATCTTCTTCAACCTTCCTCGCCTCCTTTCCTTTTGAAATTCTTTTCCAGCCAACCACCAAAACCGCCCCCGTTGACCACGCATCGAGAGAGCTTAAGCAGAGAAAAATTCTTTTGAATCTCGGGCGTTTCCCCTCAGAAACGAAACAAAACCAACAACAGCATTAATGATTGAGCTGTGGAGGAAGACAGAGAAAATGAAGAAGAGATAAAAAAAAGGTAAAAAGCAGGAGTAAATGTATTAAAACAAAAAAAAGTTTTTCACTAATGAACCATGGAAGGAACTAAATCCTTTGGGGAAGAGGGCCCCTTCGTTTTATGACCCAAACCAAAAGGGAAAATGGGGCGCAAGCTCGGGAGCTCTAAGAGGGAAAAACGTTCCGCAGCAATATTTCTGAAAGTATTTGGTAGTCAAAAAAAAATTTGGTGAGTAATATGAACACGAAATACCAACATAATATAAGTGTGCAATACTTTTGAAACGACAACGCCATACAACTTCCAATTTATTTCTAAAACTGCCTCACTTCTAAATTTTTAGAGCAATAGGCAGAGCTGGTACCACCTTTTCGCTGATTCGTTTTGGCCTCCAACTGAAATTTTATGAGCCGTGAAACAAATTTTCTGCTAAAAATAAATGACACCTCAATGTAAGTGTGCAATATTTTTGAAACGACAACGCCATACAACTGCCAATTTATTCCCAAGCTCGGGAGCTCTGAGAGAAAAAATTCCGCAGCAATATTTCTGAAAGTCAAAAATAAATTTGGTGAGTAATATGAACACGAAATACCAACTCAATATAAGTGTGCAATACTTTTGAAACGACAACGCCATACAACTCCCAATGTATTCCTAAAGCCATGCCTCACTTCTAAATCGAAAGCTTTAAATAAACGTGCAAAATGAAATTAATTCATCGCGGAACAGACAATCACGCCACGAATCCTTCACCAAAATATGTATAATTAATCAAACGAAACCCTTCTAGAAGTGTGCAATATTTATGAAATGAAGTCCGTCCGCGAAGTGTTTACTCAAAACGAGATTTTAATAAACAAAATCAAGCTGAAAGGAAAACGTTGATTAGTCGACGGCGGTTGAGATTTGAGAACAATGAAACGACAAGAGACAGACAAGTCAGTCAGTCAGTCAGTCAATCATTCAACAATAGTCCCGCTCGTTAATTTAATTAATAAGTCAAACTATTAAATACAACAACAACAACTTGTCGTCTGAGTAAAACGGAAGTCATTCGAAAACAAAACAAAAAATTCCACACGACCACTTTCGAAACTTTTCTAGAATTTCCGACAATTAATTAAGCCTAATTCTAAAATGTACGACTATAGACAGACATACAGACAGACAGACACACTGGAATGAGTCGTTAAAGAATAAAAAAAAATTTTTTTCAAGAACTTAATCAAAGAAACATTTTCGTCTGACTATCGAACTGGATTTCTCTTCTTCTCATCCACCATCATCTCCTTCATCTCCCAACTTGATGCGAAATTTATTTGTCATCATCATCATCATCTTCTTCTTCTTCTTCTTCTCCTGCGACTTTCCGTATCATCTGACAGAAATTTGCGACATAAATTTTATTTAAAGTCATCGTTGCACCATGTTCGAACCTGTCCTCCAGACTCTTCCCATTTTCTTATCACCTTGTTCCGGCTTTTATCGTCCTTTCCTATAACTCCCTCCCTTCCCACCGCCCTCTCATAATTCTCTTCCTCCTTATCCTCTGAATACCTTTCCTCTCATTCATTTTTATTAAGATGTTATTTATTATAAAAGTGGTTCTTCTCCACGTGAAATGTTTTTTTTTCCACGGCGATGAATTAATAAAACGACGCTAACAGAATCCTTTAAAACTCTAATCACTGCACCGAACTTTTCATTAAACGCTTCATTATTAAAGTGGTTCTTCTCCAAGTGAAACTTTTCTTTCTGCTCTCGATTCGGGTGTTTCAAACTTGTGTAGAGTTACCTACCCGACACTGATATATTAAACTCCGATCACTCCACTAAATTATCCAAAACGCTCTAAATTGACTATTAAAGTGGTCCTTCTCCAAGTCAAACTATATTTCTGGCGGTTGAGGTTTTCATTTCATTTTGATTTGATGTGAGATCAATCACTTATGAAAACGTGCAATACTTATGAAAGGATCTGTAAATTATTTACGAGATAACAACAAAGGTGTGCAATATTTATGAAAGAAACAAAGTATAGAAATGTGTGAGTCATTTATTAAATGAATCTTTGGTTGAAGTGTGCAATATTTTTAAAATGGTTTTTTGGCAGTTGTGTGCAATATTTATGAGAAGAATTGTTGATAGCGATGTGCATTATTTATGAAACGAAGTCTTGCTAGTCAGTGGTAAGAACTATAGTTTGACTTAAAATGTGAAACCGACCACTCGTGAAAGTGTGCGAAACTTGTGAAATGAATTATTCCTATTCGTGTGCATTACTTATGAAATGAAGTCTGCCTTATAAAAGTGACAAGAATTCATTTTGACTTAAGTGAGGTTTGAAGTATGAAATCCATAACTCGTGAAAGCGTGCAATACTTGTGAAATAAACTCCACGTAGTCGTGTGCATTACTTTTGAAATAAGTCTTGCTAACTAGTGGTAACTGTATTCTTCCTGCGAGTGTGCATTATTTATGAAATGAAGTCTTGCTAATGAGAGTGAAATGAATTTGTTTTGATATAATAGGATCAATAACTCGTGAAAATGTGCGATATTTATGAAATGAACTCACATTCGTGTGCATTATTTATGAAATAATCTTCCTAAAAGTGTGCATTATTTATGAAATGAAGCTTATAAAATGAAAAGAATTTTATTTTGACTTGATGAATCCAATCACGTGAAAATGTGCAATAATTATGAAACAATTCAATATTTATGAAATGTATTATTCCAACAGCATTACTTTTGAAATGAAGCCTTGCAACTAGTGGTAAGAATTTTATTTTGACTAGAAATTTGAACAAGTACTCGTGAAAGTGTGCGAAATTGTGAGATGAACCTTCGTGTTCGTGTGCATCATTTATGAAATGAGTTATTCTATCAAGTGTGCATTATTTATGAAATAAAGCCTTGCTAATTAGTGGTAAAAACTATATGTTTTGACTTAAAGTATGAAATTAGAAATAAACTCCTCGTAGTGTGTGTTATTCATGAAATGTATTCTTCCTACAAGTGTGCATTACTTTGAAATAGAGTCTTGGTAATGAGGATGATATGAATTGCATTTTGATTTAAGTGTGGGATCAATTACTCGTGAAAATGTGCGATATTTATGAAACGAACTCCTCACATTCGTGTGCATTAATTTGTAATGGAATCCTCCTAAAAGTGTGCATTACTTATGAAATGAACTCTGCCTTATAAAAGTGATGAGAATTTCACTTGAACTTAAAGTGTGAAATCAATAACTTGCAAGAATGTGCAATAATTATGAAATACTCACCTATTCGTGTGCATTACTTATGAAATATATTCTCCCCTAGTGTGCATTACTTTTGAAATAAAGCGTTCTTAATTAGTGGTAAGAACTATATTTTGACTTTGATAAATGAATCCACTAAATGTGGAATCGTGAAAGTCAACAATACTTGTGAAATGAATTAGACCTATTCGTGTGCATTACTTTTGAAATGAATAAGTGCTTATGAGGATGACATGAATTACAATTTCATTTAATCGAATTAAGGGTAGTTAAGTTGTGAATTTGAAAAAGAAAAACTTCAGCAGAAAATCATCGATAAACCGGGGGCTTTACTCCAAGCACAACCCTCACGTTTACAAAACTGTTGCAGAGAATTATTAC
>JADMLL010000332.1:0-37860 GCA_016920875.1 Columbicola columbae
AGTAATAGGCAAGTGATAATATATAATAACAATATCATTCACTACATGTCAAAATCTTGTAGAACTGAAGTTTGTCCCAATATTGTTGGTTCTACTTTGGACTCCCCTAAAGAACTTTACAGTTGTATTTGGATTGTTTCTTTTTTTGAAAATATATTTTATATTGAAGAATATACAATGTTGATAGTAAAAATTTAGGAAAAAAATGACCATAACGTAACATGTAAATAGGAATACTTGTCTCACTGTTCGAACTTTCGAACGAAGAAAACCCTGACGTTTCAGGATTAATTCTTCCTGTGGCGATCGCCGCTGATGAAATGAGAAAGTGTGTCAATGGACAGCTCCTCTGCCTTAATATCACTCCTGTGGTGATCGAAGTGTGGTAAGGTTGCAAAGAACGAGACCACTGATTCCTGATTTCGGAATGTTTTATTAAATGAATTACAGCAGTATTTATACCCCAAAAGGGGTTGACAAACAAAGACATGATTGAATGACCCATCCGGGCTGCCCACTAAAACAATGGAACATTTCCTTAACATACCTGGCCTTGTCCGGATGGGTCATCTTACAATTCGCAACTATTTATGGGTATATGAAGTGATTCATTCGGCTGCCTTTATTCCATTTTCCTTTTCTTTTTGAGCCTCTTGGCCTTATTGAATGAATCACTTTACATTGAATTAAATAACTTTACATTTTTGTGGCCGCAGATCTGAACACTCCACATTGCTTAGATTACATACATGTAATATCATAAATACACAAATTATTTACATTAATTTTACAGGAGTCGATACATATTACTTTAGAGAAACAATACAAAACTACGAGAGATTTTAATTGATAACTTTAACACTCAACAGGCATACGTTCAGGAAACCTATTAAGGCCCAGACTTGTGCTTAGTTTTTATTAGTTCCTTGACAAAAGTTGAAAAGTTATTTAAGCTCATGAAATTTTTCTCTGTTATGATTAAAAAGGATCTATCAATTCTGAACTGATCTCTCAGATCCTCAAGCGTCACACTCGAATAGCAAATGTTCGACATCTGTATTTCTTTGGCAATGACGACATCCATTAAATTAATTATTTTTAGGTAAAGTTCCCATGGCCAGGAAAGACTTGGGTGGCAAAATAGTTTGTGTTAATTGTTTTATTTCACATCCTGGTCTCGACTGATGGGAAATTTGGATTGTTTCAGTGGGTAGATAAACAAAAAGCTCGTCTCTGACTTATCTCTCTAAGAAATCTGGCAGTTTTTGCGCTAAAAATTTCCTCTGTCGGCAGCGGTTATAGAACCATTATTTTCTTTTCATTTTCTTTTATCATTATTGTCAATAAATCCCAACGAAACAAGTCGCCGCAGGATTCGGAATATGACAAGTTGAAACACGATTCAACTTACTTCCTACAAGCTTTGAGATACCCTGATTCCTGCACGTAACTTATCGAAGGCTCTGGAAGAAAGACCGTAAATAGACCTTTAAACTGTGATTGTTTCAGTCATTTTGGCACCAACATTCAGCAACAGCTCAAAGGAATTACTTTTCTAAACATTTTTATTTTAATATATTTTATTTCTTAGTTCGGAAGTCGGATGTTTTTCATTCAACAACAATCCCGACAATGATTATATTATAAAATCTTTAATTTATTAAGTGTTAATTACATTTTACATTAGTATAAAATGTACAAAAAGAAATGGCAAAACCATTCTTTGAAAAAGTATATAATGAATCATAGAGTAGTGTGGTATTAGGTACGAGAAGAAAAATATTAAAACTCGTAGTGTTATAAAAAGAACCAAAGAAAATGAATGCAAAATTCAAGACATGAAAATTCATCTTCATAACTAATGAAACCTAAAGAAAATTGAGAAAAACTTGAACGGTAATTCACAAAATAATCACAAACCTAAAGAAGGTTTCCTCCACATTGAAACGTTAAAAATTTCTAAAATTTTTAAAATTAATTAAGTACCACAATGGAAATGTACGAATAACCAACGTGTCATTCAATTTCAGTAGAATGTCAGGTAAACTCTCCTCAAATTCTTTTTGTAAACCCTCAAATGCTGATAATGGTGGTGCGAATTTCAAGAAAAATATTTTCAACTCCTTCATCCGTTTGTAACAGGAACCTTCACGTTTTGTCAGACTACGAAGGATAATGTTTATACGTTTGAAAAGTTTTGTATGTGTAAAATAATCACATAATATTAGAAATATTTTAAAATACTCGCAAGTATTTTTGAATCAGATACCAAAAGGGTTGGCAATTTGAAAGTATGTACTAGTTATTTGATATGGTTTTGAGTTATTTTAAACGTGAGCCTTTTTGTGTGGTCTCTATCCACGCACAAAAACGTTTGAATGTATCAAAATATTATGCACCATACAGAGTACGAGTAAGAAACATTTCATTAATGTCAAGTAGAAAGTCCAAGAAACTTAACTCAAATCCTTTTCAAATCCAGAAAAATGCAGTGAAAGCTCGATGACAACAAAACACAACTCAAATTCCCCTAAAATCCACCAAACTGTAAAGGTTGAAAATTAATGAAACCCAGTGAAAAGTGAGAAAAACTGAACAAAAAAACTTCCTAAGAGATTTACAATTCCAAATTAAGCATTGCCTGCATGGAAACACTTAAATAATTTGAAATATTACAAATATCTGGTATAATATAGTGCCTGGGTACTCAGCTTTTCCTTTTTCGGAAAGCTTTCCATGTGACCATTGCGACTGGCCACAAACTCACCAAAAACTTTTACCAGTCTGTTTTCGACGCATATAGTCCACCGTCATCTGTACGTACATCTGTCAGTCTGTTTGTATGTACTCTATATATTGCCTTATAAAGATAAGTCGAGGAAAACGATGTCATCAGTTTCTGAGCACAAATCCAACATTTTCAGGCCTGGCCAACACTGCAGTTCGGACATAACAATGAGCAATCGACTTAATATATAAAAGTTTTTGGTTTTTCATCAGCCACGTAGTTTGTATTTTTAAAAACGGTCACTTCAAAACTCACAACCCGAGATGCACACAAACGAATCAGTTCAAAGTGAAGAAAAGCCGATAAAAACACCAAATGCTTCGACGATTCGAACTGTTGTCATCATCAGTGGTTCCTGAGTACTGAGTGTTTATTGCAAGGCAATATGAAACTAAGGGTGTTCGAACTTTCGAACGAAGAAAACCCTGACGTCTCAGGTTGATTCTTCCTATGGCGGTCACAAATGATGAAATGAGTGAAGTGTTCAATGGACAACTCTCTGCCTTATCACCCCTGTGGTGATCGAAGTGTGGTAAGGTTGCAAGAACCACTGATTCCTGATTTCGAATGGTTTATTAAATGAAGCAGTATTTATACCCCAAAAGGGGTTGACAAAACAACCACATTATTGAATGACCATCCGGGCGGCGCATTAAACGTAAACATTTCTTTAACATACCTGATGTCTGTGTCCGGATGGGTCATCTTACCCGGTAACTATTTACAGGTATAAGAGTGATTCATTCGGCTGCCTTTTTGTCCACTTCCTTCTTTTGAGCCTCTTGGCCTTGAGCCGAATGAATCACTTTACATTGAATAAATAACTTTACGTTTTGTGGCCGCAGATCTGAACAAAGGGTTTGAAGAAAAATGGAGAGACGGACAAAATAAGGAATTGAATAAATTTGAAAAGAAGGAGCACAACACCCAGCGTGTGGCAGTCAAAGTCGATTTTTATTATTTTATTACTTTCAGTACTGAAAAGGAAAAAGACTGTCGCTGGTTTTTGGCAGAGACAGAGTTTGAACACAAAAATGAATGAAAGGAAATCGTTTAATTGTTGATCAGTGCTGGGTTCAGTGAAAATAATAAAACCACAAAATCGGCTCTTTGGCTGCCACTGAGTGTTTATTGCTCCTTCTTTTCAAATTCATTCAAATTCCTTAATTTTGTCCGTTTCTCTAATTTTTCCCTGAAAACTTAGTTTCAATTGCCTGCAAAAACACTCAGTGAGTTCATTGTTGATGACAACAGCTCAGACGTTGGATACGTTGTGTTTTTACGGCTTTTCGCTGTGAATCCGATTCGTTTGTCATGTCTAGTTTTGTAGTGTTTGAAGTGACCGTTTAAAAATCAGCTAGGCTTGTGAAAAACCAAAACTTTATATATCAAGTTGACAATGAACGGCCACGAAAGTCATATAATACTGTTAATGAATAATCGACCTTTCACAAATTTTCACTCAATCGGTGTCCACTGGGCTACAGTTTGCATGAGCTTCGTGGGTGCAGTTCGAACACCAAGGATATAGTGATTTTGATCCGTTTTTCCACGTTTTTGGGTGGGATGTGGAGGGGATACAAACTCACCATCATAACGTCCAAACGGGAACTTTAGCTTTAACAGGTTTAATAATATAATATAATGCGAATAAAGATTTATACCTAAATTTGACAGAACGTCAGAAGAAACTCGCATCAAATTCTTATATGATTTTAGGTGGTGACGTTAAAATAAACTTCATAATAGACTGCCGGTCAAAAGTCTGAGATTACTTTATGAACACGAGACAAACAATGAAACAAAATTTTCAAAAAGTAATACTAAAAGCATATACAATGTTAAAAATAAAATTTCTTTTAAGTCCTTTGAGAAAGGACATCAATCACAAGCCATTCTATCGAGTCCTTCACTGAAAAGTTCGATATGATTAAGACCAGGGCTCTGGGAAGGTCAAATTAACAATCTGGTTACATTGTTCCTCCAGAAGAATATTGAACCAAATTTCTACTGTTTCTTTCGAATCTTTGACTCCTCGGGTTAAATACTATTTCAAAATTTCTTCAGTCCAATATATGTGTTTCAGTGTCCATTTCATTTCTTGTTTTTGGTTTCAACAGCCGTTTTCGGACACCAAACAAATGAGCGTCCCTCAATCTCTACAGCTATAAGGAACACAAGTCTGATTGGTGTGCATCACCGTGAATGTCTGAGGCTGTGGGCGTTATTTCGTTTTGCTGTGTAAGTATAATAACATTTTCCTCTAGAGAAGTTTTTCTGGGCCTTGTTGAGCAAGGGAGGTTCTAATTTCTGCCGGTTTCTTGAATCAATCGAGTATGCACGAACAAAATCTTTTGTTCGAGTGGCAATGACTTCTATCAGATTTGCCCTTGTTGTAGAAGTTTAATGATGGCAGATCTTGTATCACCCCCAATTTCTTACTTTACTCCATGTTTTAAAGAGTACGGATGGTATCGACCAAGAAACACTACTAACAAGAAAATGCGCCTAGGACTTGAGCAAATAGTAAATTTTAATCTGAAACTACTTGTTTTGGATCCTTCACTGTCAAAAGATTGGTTAAAGCAAAAGAGTTGTGAAATTGTTGTCAACAGTTGAGAAATATACAAAGAAAAATAATTCTACTTGACCGCTCATTGAATTCGAGGAATCGATAGACATTGTCTATTTTGAACCCTTTTGTAGAATTTTTTGGAAATTAAACAAGAAGGGTTTCTTCAGACATCCCCAGACCTATAAAATACGATTAATGCAATTACAACTTATTTTCAAATATTTTTTGATTATTAAAAGATAATGTGAAATTTTTTGAGGCGCTCTCAAACTTTTGACCGGCAGTGTATATCTGTAAATCAAAATTAAATTTCGAAAGCTCTCCTTTCATTTTTATTCTTCGTGTTTCTAGAATCAAATGACAAATCGAGAATTAGAGTACGAAAATTTTAATAGTAATTGTTAATATAGGCCTGCTGATTAATCAATGAATTCGTTATAGTAATTTACTATTAGAAGAATTAAATTTGCCTCAAATACCAATTAGTAAAAATTACAGAGTGATCTGGCACTGAACTCAAATACAAGCCAACGAAACTCACCCTCAATTCCTAAATTTCAATAATTAAAAATTTAATTTCCTGTAATGTAGTTTCCTTCATTTTGTTGACAGCTTGTTTCACCTCCGATGAGGCTGGACCCGTTACATGAGTATGAAACATGGTTTTCAGCACTTCGTCTTCAGGGGTATGCGCTCGTCCTAGACTTCTGCGCTGATTGTATGAAGTGCATTACCAGATGAGCGTGTCGCCAATTTTTCACTTTTTTTGTTGAGGTACCCATTAAGGGGAAACGTGTTGTTACCTCTTTCGCTTTTGACGAGTTTGAGCGCCATTTCGAGTCCGTTTTTTCTTAAAATCTCTCTGCCGATTGTCTACAATCATAGTTTTAATGTAAACATTGAATTTAATGTATTGTATTTTCTATTTTAACAATAAATTTTTACACTTTTTTAAAACTGATTCAGTTTCATTTTATTTTGTTTTCCCCACAACCAAGGTACATTTTTCACCTGGTTATTTGTGCAGTGATTATTATTAATTTAAAAAGTATATAAAAAAATTCGGAATAACGAAATCCACGAAAAACTCAGGTACATATTACCTTAGAATAAGTGTCAAAAGGAGTCCGTGTCCAATTGTAGCTCCTTCCAGTTGTTACAGGTCGTTTTCATAAGTAGTCTGTGAGTTACGTACTGGAAATATTGACGTCCACTCCTAATTAGTAGAAACACCCCTCGTGAGGTTTTCTAAAACGTTGTTCAGATGATAATTTCATTCCCTTTAGATTATAAAATCAAAAAATATAAATATACTGGAGATAAATTCCTCTCTATCTGATAATATATGAAAATATCAACCTCGATAAGTAGTGTTGGGGTAAATTCTAAGTGATTCACGTTTAAGAAATTGTGCGGTATAGCACGAACTTCCTTCTCGAAAGTTTTTCCATCTTCTTGAGACTTTGGCCTGTGAAAATTTGAAAAATTTTAAACTGACTACCTCTACATTCCATGATAACTTAAAAACAAGAGAACTCACCTTATAAGCAGTCTTGCTTTCACTTCCAAGTGTTGAATCGACTTCAAATTTCAAGAAATTCTTGCTTGAAGAGTTTACCAAAATGTCCATTTTCCAGTCATAACTTCAGGAAATTCTCTCCTCGAGAGTTCTTCTGTAGTTTTTTAATCCAAATTGGATTTGAATTGTGATGTGAAAATTTAAAGAAGACTATCTCTGTATTTGACGATATCTTTAAATACAACTTAAATAACTACTTTTGTAGTGACTTTTAAGTTAGGTGTATTCAATATTTTTCAACAGATTGTCCTGTTCACGAAACGTTCGACTGTGAAAATTTGAAAAATTTAGGTTGATCATCAATGTATTTGTCTCTAATTTCAAAACCAGAAAGCTCACTTTGATAAGTAGTCCTGAAACCACATCCGTGTGAATGTCAGTGAAAAGTATTCAAGTCCATACCTATTTGCAGGGAAATTTCGTCTCGAGACTTTTCCAATTGTTTTTAGTCATCGAAAAAAATAAACCAAAAACTGAAGTATAACTATTTTGATAATATAAAATATACTGAAATAGTTGAAACTTTACCTTGAAGTCAGAAGTCTTATTGTCACTTCTAAGTGATTTTTACATATTTTGAAGAAATATTGTAGTTCACTCCAAATTTCAGGAATTTCCCTCCTCGAGAGTTTTCCAACAGTTTTTCATTTTCATGGGAGATTTTCAGAGAGATTTTCTTCGTTTTCATAACAGATTCCACGGTGATAATTTGAAAAGTTTTAAATGACCATCTCTGTGTACTGTGAGAGTATCATCAAAAAGCAGAAACCTTACCTTGATAGGTAGTGAGTTAGTCAATTCTAAGTATGTTAACTTGATGAAATACTCAAAATTAATCCAAACTTGTAGAATTCTCTCTTCGGAGGTTTTCTGTATAGTTTTCAAATTAGAAACAAAAATTAAAAACTCACCTCAGAACTGACAATTTACAAAACAATCTTCAAACTTTGGGAAAGCTTCCAACCTTGACTCTCTCAAAATCTCAAGAAAATTCAACGGGAAAATGGTTTTAATTATCTGAAATGTTGAGTTGTTTATACTTTTCATTCTTATCAGAAGCGTCCCAATATGGCGGACGGGGGTGATGTTTGAAACTCAACTCTGATTCCCTGAATTCAGGAAAATCTATAGTACCTCGCAGGTGAAACTCTTCTCAAATTCCTGTGAAGTCTACAACATAACAGTTTAACAGTTTAATCAAACTTCATAGAATTTCCACGAATCAAATTCAGCTTTGTTTCCTATTGAAACGTTTGATCAACCTGTAAGACTCATCACAAGAAATCGAAACAAAAATTAAAAACTCACCTCAGACACTGACGAAATTCACAAAACAGTCTTCAAAACTTCAGAAAGCTACAACCTTGTCTCTCTTAAAATCTCAAGAAAATTCAACGGAAAATGGTTTTAATTTTCAAAATGTTGAGTTGTTTACACTTTTCATTCATATCAGAAGCGTCCCAATATGGCGGACGGGGTGATGTTTGAAACAAGGGTTGGAAACTCTCCGCTGTCAAGGGATGGAAGTGACGTCATTTTCTAGAATCATTTTTACCCGGATTCGAAGTTTCATGAAACTGAGATGTTTATGAATTCAATTACAAAATACGTTTTGCCAGTCTCCTCAATGTATAATTAATTTATATTATTAATTTACAATCTCTGTTGTCAATGGCAGGGGTCGGCCACGTTTTTCGGACGATGGGTCATTTTCAAAAGAGTTTTTTGTATGCGGGCGGCACATTCACATCATGTTTGATGGCAGTGCTTTTGTATCATGTAAGAGTATAATAATATAAAAAATGAATATGGAAAAAAATTCTTCTTTATTGACATACTATAATAACAATAGTATCAAACAAAATTTTAGAATTTTAAAAGGACACAAAAGAAAATTTTTTAAATAATTTTTTTAAAAGTTTTTTTTAAACTTCTTTAAACTTGTTCTTCCTTCCTTCCTTCCTCAGTATTCTCCTCCGTTTTCCTTTATAACCCAATTTTCTTTTCAGTCTTTCGTTTCCTGGTAGTCCCTCATCCATTGCAGGAATCGTCAATGCCATTGCATTGGCTCCTGCAACACTCCACACACACTCTCCTTCTTTGTTCGTAGGGGTTTTCCATCTATCATAGGAACACAAACAAGACAAGATGCAAACAGTTCAAGATGTCCACGATAAAACAGAAGAAAGAAGTCAGAGCAATGCTGAAAACTTAAAGAAAGACAAAGCATGTGGGTGGAATAGTGGATGTGAATAGTGGATTGAAATCCCCTGTGAATTGTATTCAATCAATTACTTCAGCTAAATATCTGGCCTGAACCAGATGTTCCTGGCTGGATTCAGGGAAAAATTCCACGATCTACAACCTACTAGTTCTGGGGACAGGTATATTAGAGGTGGAAGTGAGGAAAAAAGGACACTCTACTCATGATTCGTCGATTTCAGGACCACTTTTTACTGTCTAAACAGAAAAAACTATGGAGGAAACGGGAGAAGAATGAAATACCTAACATCTGTATATATGCTCAGAGAAATTCACAAAGAATGTTGTGTGAAACTAAACCAAAATGAAATAACAAAAGAATTTTCCACAGAGAGAGGACTAAGACAAGGATGTCAGTTGACGGTACCCCTGTTCACTTTGGATATTGATAACTTAGTAGAGACATTTAATCAAAACGACGACAGATATACCCAATATCGGTGCCCTAAACGTGACCCTGCTCATGTACGCAGACGATGTACTACCACTCTCCAAAACGAAATTGAGATTGAAAAGACAGCTAAAAAAATTTAGAGGTTTACACACAAAATGGAATTTAGAGGGAAAACTAAAATAACGACCTTCGCTAGGAGCAAGAGAAAAAGTTCAAAAGCTAGATGCAGGTAAGGAAATAAACAAAACGAAGAATTTTAGTTACCCAAGAGTATTATTAAACCAAAATAGGCAATGAAGAAACCTCGTAGAAGAAAGTATAATCCTAGATGAGAAGAAATTAGCAGGAGGAAGGAAAACATACTATGGGTCGAAAGAATGCACCATTAAAACAGTAAAAGCAATATTGAAAGCCATGATCGAGCTGCGATTACTGTATTGAGCAGAATATGGGGTGCAAAGAAACAGGCAAATAAATTAGATACAGTAATCGCAGGCATGGCAGAGGAAATGTTAGGACTCAGAAGGAGTATATCCAGTGATGGTCCGCTGGGAGAATCGGGCTGGATGAAAACGTCACTGAAAACAAAAGAAAGAGTAATAAGACACTTAATAGAAGTAAAAAGGCAAATAAAATGTTACAAAAAGCAAACAAAGGATATCAGAGTGAGAATAGCTGGGTGACGGAAGTGGAGGAGGCAATGAAATTGTCTGATGAAATGGGAATGGGTGGAGGAAAGTGAAAGAGGAATTAGAAATGAGGACAATCAAAAAGAAAAAGAAGAAAACTAAACTTAACTTACGGTATTAGGCATGTTGTATTGATTATTCTTATAAGAATAATCTTATAAATAATTACAACTTAAGTAACTATTATTGTAGTCAAATTTAAATTAGTTGTATTTAGAAATATTTAAGTTCACTCCAAATTTCGGGAAATCACCTCCTCCGAATTTTCAACAGATTTTCCTGTTCAAGAAACGTTCGACTGTGAAAATTTGAAAAATCAATGATCAATTATCATATTGATCATCAATATATTCGTCTCTAATTTCAAAACCCAGAAAGCTCATACTGATGAGTAGTCCGAAAAAATATTGCAGACTATCCCAAATTCCGGGGAAATTTTCCTCTCGAGACTTTTCCAATTGAAACTGAAGTTGTTGAGCACTGGGTTTAATCTACCGGATCATTCTACTACAAAAATTTCAAAAACTGAAGTATGATTATTTTGATAATATAAAATATACCGAAATAGTAAACTTTACCTTGATAAGAAGTCTTGGTGTCACTTCTAAGTGACTATTTTATATTTTGAAGAAATATTGAAGTTCACTCCAAATTTCCGGAATTTTCCTCTTCGAGAGTTT
Organism: Columbicola columbae; assembly: GCA_016920875.1. Lineage (NCBI taxonomy): Eukaryota > Metazoa > Arthropoda > Insecta > Psocodea > Philopteridae > Columbicola > Columbicola columbae. The sequence continues at coordinate 10,968 of JADMLL010000332.1, forward strand.
TCCAACAGTTTTTCATTTTCAATGGGACGAGATTTTCAAAGAGATTTTCTTCGTTTTCATAACAGATTCGACTGTGAAAATTTGAAAAATTTTAAATGATTATCTATGTGTACTGTGAGAGTATCATCAAAAAGGAGAAACCTTACGTTGATAGGTAGTGAGTTCACTTCTAAGTAAGTTAACTTGATGAAATACTGAAACCTTCTCCAAATTTGTAGAATTCTCTCCTCCGGTGTTTACCTAAAAGGTTTTCTCAATGCTAATATCATTTTCTTGAGATTATACAATGTGAGTATGATTTTAAGATAAGTTCCTTACTAGTAACTGGAAAATTTTTCGAACCGTTTTCCATCTTTACATTCCTTGGAATCTGAAAATTCTCTCCCCGAGAGTTTTTCGATGGTTTCTACGCTTTTCATGACAAATTCGACTGTGAAAATTTGACACAGTTTGAATTTGATAGGTAGTGAGTTAGTCACTTCTAAGTATGTTAACTTCATGAAATACTGAAATCTTCTCCAAATTTTAAAATTCTCTCCTCGGAGGTTTTCTGTACATTTTCCAAAGTGGTATTATAATTTTTTTGAGAGTACAGAGTGTGAGTGTAGAATTAAGACAAGTACCTCGCTACCCAACGACATAAAATTTGAAAGACTATCTATGAAGTTGACTTTAACCTTAAAAACTAAAAAATTCACCTTAATATCTAGTCTTAAATTGACTTGTAAGTGTGTAATTTTGAAGAAATATTAAAGTTTACTTCTAATGTCAGAATATTCTCTCCTCAACATTTTTTAATGTACGCGAGACGTTCGACACAAAAAACACAAATTTTTAAGGTCGTCTTGGTCTGTCTATTAGGCGATATCTTTGAAAAACTGAAAACCAACGTGAATAACTACTGTACCTTTAGGTACAGTCTTTGAAGAACAGAAAACCCACCTTGATAACTATTCTTGTAGTCACTTATATGTGAGTTGCATTCAGGAAAAACTGAAGTCCGAGAGAAATTTTCATCTCGAGAATCTTTCTACAAATTTTCTTGTTTACTAGATATTACACAATGAATAAATTAGGTTCACTATTCCTGTATTCGTAGATATCTTCAAAAACTAGAAAAACCATTTTGATAAATAGTCCTGGAGTTGCACGTTTGAGTTTCATCTAAAGAATATTGAAGTCTATTCCAATTTTCCGGGAAATTTTTCACTCCGGTTTCTCCCAATAGTTTTCATATTCGAGAGACGTTCGACTGTGAAAATTCGACAAATTTAGAATCATCACCGCAATAACCGACACTATTATTAAACAATTAGAAAACTCACCTTCATAAGAGTCACTAGGAAGAAAGTTTATTTCAAGAAATTTTGAAGTCTAGTCTAAATGCTAAGGAAATTCCCCTCTTTCAGGTAGTTTCCCTCAATAGTTTTTCCATCACCACGAGACGTACGACAATGAAAATTTAGGATGACTACCTCTGTATCGGTCGATATCTTCACAAACTATGAAACCCATGTGGAAAGCTTTACTTCAAGACTCCTCCTTTACTCCAAATTCCAAGGAATTCACACCTACGGAGTTATTCAAAAGTTTTTCATCTTCAAGAGGCTTTCCACCGTGGAAATATGAAAAATTTAGATCAATTATCTCTACATTCTTTGGTCTTTTCGAAAATCACAAAACCCACCTTGTTTCATAGTTCTGAAATCACATCTGTATGAGTGTATATGAAAAAATAATAATATTGTACTCTATTCCATATTCGGGGGAAATTTTTTCCTCGATAGTTTCCCTCAATAGTTTTTCCATCACCACGAGACATTTGACCATGAAAATTTCGAAAATTTGGGATGACTACCTCTGTATCGGTCGATATCTTCACACACTATGAAACTCATGTGGAAAACTATATTTGAAGACATCTCCTTTACTTCAAATTCCAAGAAATTTGGCAGATATTCAATATCTCCAAAGATATTCAATAGTTTTTCGACTTCAGGAGGCATTTCACTGCCAAAATTTGAAAAATTTAGATTAACCACCTCTGTATTCTTTGGTATTTACCAAAACCAGAAATCTCACCTTGATTTGTAGTTCAGAAATCACAAAACAACTGAAAACTGAAAAAATATTAAAGTCAATTCCATATTCGGAGGAAATTTTTCTCTCGAGGCATTACCCAATTTTTCTGGTCTTATGAGGCACAAGTGTGGTGTCGTTCATCAAAAACTAATGTTATCATGGTCCAGCTTTTCCGGAACAAAATACCCCGAAACATCGTGGACGCACCATGACAACCGACAACCTCCATAGGGACCTCAAAATACCCGAAGTAGGACAGTGGATTAAAAAAGTAATCGCCAAGTATACGGAGCGCCTTCAAGAACACGTTAGTTCCGAAATTATACCTTTATGGCGCAAGTACCAAAGAAAATGTTGTTTGTAAATTCGAACCGAAAGTAGGAAAGAAAAAGTTAAAAACTCACCCTGAACACTGATGAATTTAACAAATCTGTAAAAACTTTTCCTTCTTTGTAAAATTTTTAATTTGAAAAAGCAGCTTCCGATGAAACCTTTGAATATCTGAAATATTCAAATTTCTTTTGATACCAGAGGAGATCTGGAGATTCTTTAATTCCAGATAAGAATTATAATCGCAATGTCTGCACGACAATGACAAATTTGATACGAAAAATGGTGAAAACGATTAAACCTCAACCATTCAAAGATGATGTGTCTCAAAACTAGTAAAAAGTTCAAAAGGAAGAAAACTCAAAAAACTCTGGGAACTTTAAAAGAAAGTCCACTAAATCGTTGAGAAATTTTGTAATCAAATTCAGAAAGTAGTAGTACGAGCCCAACTTTTATTTAATCACAATAGAAAACTAGAAAATGAATTCTGTAACTCCAGAAATCGTAGTGGTATCTCGAAGAGAACGAAGCTTGCCCAGATTTTTCTTTAATCAGTGAAGGTCAGTTGAAGTTAACTTCAAAAAAGTTCAGCAAATTCAGTTAAGTTTTTGCTCTCTCTTCAGATAACTAATAAATCTGAAATCCCATCCATTAGTTAGTTACTATACATTATATGAGTTTAAATGAGAACTTCTTCTTCCTGAATAGAAAGACTTGAATATTCAGAAAGTATCGCAAAATTTTCTGATATCTTGAAAATAAGAAAACTCTCCTCATTTTCATTTGAAATACACAAACATCAGCGGAGCATAGAAATCCTTGTATACTTATGTATTTAAATAAGGTTGCTTATGCTTTAAACTTTCCTTCAAAGTGACGTTCATAGAATCTAGATTAGAATTGGAAAGTACGACGATTTTCTTCCAAATATTTCTTTACTGCATGATAGTTTCCCAAACCAGAAACATACCATTCCATCGAAGAATCGTTTAGAAATTTTGTACTTCAATTGTAAAATCTAGTAGGACAGAAATAAAGTTTTTGACATTTAACAAAGTTTATTTAACTCAAGTAGATAATTAAACTCAGACCTCAGATTCTGTGAATTCCAGAAAATCTACTGGTATCTCGAGAAGGAAACTCCTCAGAACTCAATTGACAGTGAACACTTTAATCAAACTTCATAGAATTTCTACGAATAAAATTCAGCTTTGTTTCCCACTGAAACGTTTGAAATCGTAAGTTTCATCACTAGAAACTAGAAACAAAATTAAACACTACACTGACATAGACACTGACGAAATTCAAAACAGTCTTCAAACTTCAGAAAGCTTCAACCTTTTCTCTCCAATTCTCAAGAAGTTATCGCAAAATGGTTTTGATTTCTTGAAAAAGTTGAACTTGTTTTTTTCAATTCTAAATCCACAAAAGCGTCCCAGTACATGGCGACGAGGGTGATGTGTTGAAATATATTTTTAAGAAATAAGTCTAGTCTGAATTCTAAAAATTCTCTTTCAGATCATCTCATTAGTTCCATCACCACGAGACGTTCGACAATGAAAAAGTTCGAAAATTTGGGATGATATTTCTCTTACTGCATGATATCTTTCCAAACTATGAAACTCATGTCATCGAATAATCGTTATGAAATCCTTACTCCAATAGAACGAATAACATCTAGTAGAAAATAACTTTTTCATATTCAGAGTTTTTCACCGTTGAAATATGTAAATAATAGAAACTCACCTCAGATTCTGTGAATTCCAGGAAAATCTACTAGTACCTCGCAGGTAAGGAAACTCTCCTCAAATTCCTATGAAGTCCACTAACATCGGAGGACACTTTAATCAAACTTCATAGAATTTCTACGAAACAAATTCAGCTTTGTTTCCTATTGAAACGTTTGATAACCTGTAAGACTCATCACAAGAAATCAGAAACAAAAATTAAAAACTCACCTCAGACACTCACGAAATTCACTAAACAGTCTTCAAAACTTCAGGAAAGCTTCAACCTTTGTCTCTTTCAAAATCTCAAGAAAATTCAACGTGAAAATGGTTTTAATTTTCTGAAAATGTTGAGTTGTTTACACTTTTCATTCTTATCAGAAGCGTCCCAATATGGCGGACGGGGGTGATGTTTTGAAACAAGGGTTCGAAACTCTCCGCTGTCGAAGGGGATGGAAGTGACGTCATTTTCTAGAATCATTTTTACCCGGATTCGAAGTTTCATGAAACTGAGATGTATTATGAATTCAATTACAAAATACGTTTTGCCAGTCTCCTCAATGTATACAATTAATTTATATTATTAATTTATGTTCTCTGTTGTTTATGGCAGGGGTCGGCCACGTTTTTCAGACGGCAGGAGATTTTCAAAATAAAATTTTATACGCGGGCGGTACATTCAAATCTTGTTGGTGTGCTTTTATATCGTATACGAGTGTAATATTAAAAATGAATATGGGAAAAAATCATTTGTTATTGACAGATAATAATAATAATAATAATAATAATAATTTTAATAACAATAATATCAAAAAAAATTTTACAATTCTTACAAGGGCCAAAAAAGAAAAATTTATACTTTACTTTTCATGGACCCGCTTATCCGTTAGGGTCGGGAGAGGAAGCAATCAAGGACTTAACTGTCACGATCTTCCGCTATTGAAGTCAGAGAACCGGGTTATCAGGCGGGATTCGGCTAAGGCCTTCACCCCCCTGAGCCACCCTTGCCGCGGACGGCCAAGGGGTCGCTTTCCTCCCGGGCACTCCGACAGGACCCGATGAACCAGACGTTCTGGGGGGAGCCTTTGAACGTGCCAAACCATCGGAGGATGGATCTCTAGATCCGGAGAAGAAGCGGCTCGACCTGGAGCCCCTCGCGAATGGCTGTGTTACGACACCTATCCAGCCTCGACACACCAGCCACCGCTCGGAGATACCTCTTTTCGGCCGCTTGTACCCGGGATCTGATCCTTTCGGTCATCACCCACACCTCATGACCATAGAAAAATTTATATAATTATTAAAATTTTTCTTCTTTTGGGCTACTTCCTAGAGATATTCTACCAGCGAACTTAGTTCTTCCTTCTTTCCTTAGTATTCTTCTCCGTTTTCGTGTATCCCTCATTTGTCTTTTAAATCTTTCGTTCCTTGGCAGTCCTTTATCTAGTGCAGGAAGTCGTCAATACTTCTCTCTTCTTCTCTTCTTCTTGGTTCCACCTAAGTGGTTTTCCATCTATCTGTTCCAAATCTAAAATCTTCTACGACTTTGGATTTACAATCTTTGAGTGATTCTCCCCATTTTAATTTCTTCTCATCCTTCTGATTACTTCTAAACTGCTTTTTATCTCATCTCCTCCTCTACTTCCTCTTTTCTTTGTTTTCTATTTTACCCTTTATCTCATCTATCTGTACTTCATTTAATTTTAGTTCTTCTATCATTCTTTTTGCTACTGTAGGAAAGTTATGGTGTTTCTTTATTTTTTCTTATCAGTTCTTCTGAAGTTTTACTGGATGGAACACTAACATAAATGGTAATGACCTTAGGAAGAGGACTCCTTAGTCTAATTAACTATTGAAATCCATCTGGTAATTTATACAAAACTTAAATTTAACGACTGTAGCAGCAAACCAGCTCAGATAAAAAAAGTGCAAAGTAAAGTTGACCAAATGCCAAAGCATTACAACTACTCTTCTCAAGGAATCCTTAATTTTCCTTTTGATTTCCTGCTTGTGAAAACCTCCTTCTTTTTCCTATTCACAGAAACATTTTATTCTGAATTTATTCTATAATATACGAATAAATTATGACAATTTTCTTAATAAAGAATTAAATTTAATAAAACTATAAACCTTACATAGAACACTACAAAGTAATTCGCCTTTGAACAGAAGTAGAAGTCAAAGAAAATTAATGTAGCCTATACTCTGAAATTTCAAAAGAAATTAGGTTTTGTTTCGGAGATCGCAAATGGTTATGGTTCTGCGTTATGTTGCTCATGGCTTGTTGGAAAACGCCATAACTGCTTCTACACAGTGGACAGTATAGGAAATTTAACACAATTAAACTTGAAAAGCAAAATCGAACACATCCACTTCAACTTGTCACGGTCCCAAATGACGAAATCGATCTTAGATGGCAAAAGCGGATTGGATTTCTTGTGAGGTCTAAATGTAAGTAACAGTCATTCATATTTATTTCCCGGAAAGTCTCCATCGGACAATTCTTCGGGGTGTCCACTTTTATACGTCGCTGAGTCTACATGACAATGACAAATTTGATGCGCTAAAAGAGAAGAAATACCATAAATAAAATTTCATAAAGTTATTTGTCATAGAACTCAAGTAAAATGTCAGAGAATCTCACTTCAAATTCTGGGAATATCAAAAATGTAATGAAATCCCGGAAACAAAGAAACTTACCTCAAATTCCTATGAAGTCCACTAAACAGTGAAAGACGCTTTAATCAAACTTCATGAAAGTCTTGCAAATTCAAATTTGAATGCCTTCTCATTGAAACATTTTATGACTCTGAAATTCCACAAATATCTTAGACAGCACAAATACTAAAGTACCAAAGAAAGTATTATTAGCAAATTCGAACAGAAAGAAGGAAAGAAAAAATTAAAAACTCACATTGAACACTGATGAATTTCATAAATCTGTTATGAAAACTTTCATTTTCAAAATTTTTAGAAAATGTTTTTGAGGGTTCTGATGAAACCTTTGATTATTCTGAAATATCTCGAATTTCTTCGACACCAGCAGGAGATCTGTGATGTTGGTGCAGTGGTTTAACCGCTAGACTAAGGAGTTATAGTCGCGAGTTCAATTCCTCCTCCTGTTATACCCAAAAATGGTGAAAAACGGGATAAACTCAACCATTCAAAGATGAAAACTCGCCTTCAAAACTAGTGAAACCAAAACAAAAGGAAGGAAAACTTCACAAACTACTTACAACTTTAAAAAAGATCCTCTTTGTAGAATCGTTTAGAAATTTTGTAATTTTGTAAATTAAGTAAGCAGCATCCGAGTAGTAGTACGAGTCAATCTGTTATTTAATTAGTGTAGAAACTGCCAATTCTCCCAAAGAAGCTCCGAGAAACGGATTCGTGTCCAATTGTCAGTACCTCACCATGGAATCTGAAATCACAATTAGGTAAGAATTTAAAAGTACGGCTATTTCCATAAAAATATTACTTTACAACATAATATCTTCAGAAACAAGAAAGACGAGAATACTCCTTATTCAGTACATAGTAATCCATACAAAATCTTTCAGCTCATTTTTTACAAACGAACTACATATCATAGAGCTCAAATATCATATATCAGAGATGGCGAACCAATGGCATGCGTGCCACAATTGGCACGTTTGAAAATTTTGATGACACGTACCAAAACAAAATTATTTATTTTTATAATTTATATTTTTTGATAGAAATTAATTAAAAATTATTAATTTATAATTTATGATATAAATTTGTAGTACTGAATACCCATCTTAGTGTCTTAAATAGGATTCTCTCGAAGTATATAAAGATGCGTATTAGATAAAATTGTTTAAAGAAAAATTGCTTTTACTGTATATGTTTATAATTATAATTACGTATAGTTTTCACCACGCTAACATTTCGAATGAAATTTTATTGTGGCACGTCACCTATTTAAAAAAAAATTTTCATGACTTTGTGGCACGGACATCAAAAAATGTTCGCCATCCCTGTCATATATGATATTCTACAAATTGATTTGTCATTGAATTCAAGTTCAGAATCAAAGAAACTCGCCCCTAATTCTGATTCAATTTGGAAAATAAGAGTTTCTCTTCACTAAAACGTTTCTTAATTCTAAAAATTTACAATTTTTTTGTAAATTAAAACAAATTTTTTGTAAATGTAAAATAAATTGAGAATTGAGAATTCCTGCCGCAGTTTAGTTAGTTATTGTTCGCTTTATTTACTCATCGCTTTGTGAGTTATTGTTTGCTCTTCGTAGTGATTGTTTGCTTTTTGTAGTTGATCGCTTCAGTTCAATTGTTGCTTTTTTGAGTTTTAATTCGCTTTTAGTTCGCTATTTCGGGTTTGTTTAGTCCTCCCTTTACCTTTTTCCTATAATCCTGAATCATTTGAGGTGTGGGATTAGTTTTATATTTTGTGGATAAAAGACTCTCAAGCGGATTGAGGTAGAAAATTTTCTGCTTCAACAGGAAATTGATGTTCTCCTTGTCAGCGAAACACATCTCACCATTAACACCCCCTTCAAAATTCCAGGTTACAGCTTTTATGATGTGCAACATCCTGACGGCACTGCTCACGGTGGGGCTGCGGTACTCATCAAATCAAGAATACCTCACCATGTAGGGATCCGTCTATGCCATGACTACCTCCAGGCGATTGCGGTCTGTATTGAGATCCCATCCGGCCCTCTCAACCTTGCTGCCCTCTACTGTCCCCCCAAACATAAAATCTCCTCAGCCCAGTTCTCCTCCTTTTTCCATCTCCTGGGTAACAAATTCCTTGCTGGCGATTACAACGCTAAACATTCCTGGTGGGGCTGCCGAACGACTAACCCTCGTGGTAGCAGCTCTACCTCTCCATACGCTCCAAAAACCTCTCCCCTATCTCCACTGGAGAGCCTTCCTACTGGCCTAATGATCCTCGACATCGCCGTCATTAGGGGTATTCCTTCCCATCTCATGTCAGCGGCCTCGAACCTAGACCTTTCCTCTGACCTATGATTCACAAATTATGATGGAATTAGAAAGTACGAGTATGTTTGTGCAAATATTTATTTACCATATGATACTAAACAATCCTAACAAGGTCGTTGTACTCATTTTCTACAAACGAACTGCATCTAGTGGCACTCAAAAAGCGTGTGTGATATCCAACAGAGTAATTCACAGTTGAACTCAAGTAGAAAGTGAAACAAACTCATCCCAAATTCTGTGGATTCTAGACAAATGTAGTGTAATCTCCAACACCAGGAAACTCACCTGAAATTTCTATAAAATCCAATAAACACTGGAGAACACTTCAATCAAACTTCACGAAAGCCTTCCAAATTCAAATAGTTTTTCGTCTTCTTGAAAAGTTTGGTTACTATGAAATATAATAAATTTTGTAGGTACCATATTTGATGGAGTACCAAAGGAAGTGTAATTACTAAATTCGAGTAGAAAATAGAAACAAAAACAGATCTCGAATACTGATGAATTTCGCCAAACTGTCATGCTAACTTGGTGACTGATGATATAGCGATTGGTAATAAACGAGAGGAGGTAGTAAAGTGTAAATGAAACGTCTAAAATAAGATTTATACAATACTACATTTATTGATACGGTACATACATATAATACATAAGAAATAATAAATAGATATATTGGTACATTTTCAAATCATACAGGTGGAACCATCGTCTCTTGTATTTACATTTTATCCACTTTTCCTCCGGTTTAGCCTCCTTCGGCTTTTCAGGGTTTTCTTCCACTTTAATGCGTTTAAGTGCGTCACTTATTTCCTTCATTTTCTTCATTTCTTTCATCCGGGCTCTTATGGTCTCCCTCACCCTTTCCCCCGCTCTCAATTCTTCATTTATTCTCCTTCGAATCTGTACAGCTTCCGATTCATTTCCAGGATCCGAGTTTTCGTCCAACTTCGGCTTGTCCAATAAGTCTTGGGGAATATCTTCCACCGCGTTCGTATTATCTTTTCCCATGGTTTTCTGGAATCAAAGGACAAATCCCGACTTAGAAAATACGAGGATACTCATACAAGTAACTGTATACTCAATAACGATTAAACGTTTTCTTATCTGTCTAGAACCTTCGTCGTTCCTGTTTAAATATTAATATACTTACTCCTCTTTCATCTCTCTATCCATTGACGATAATATGCTCTGTCTTAATAGAAAATTTATTTAGCTATACTAAAATCACTAATCTATAATCTACAATTACTAGTATAACCCTGGCCAAAGAATAATTATAACTATGACCAATAAATACCTGCATCTCTAATGGCAATCCTTCATCCTCCGATTTTGGAAAAAGATATTCGTCGGAGTTTCTAATAGTCGTTAAATCAATTTCATGTAAACTAGTCTAGTAAACATAAAACTAATTTCGCTTAAGTCGACTCGAAGACCATGCTTGATTGTGATCCGCCATTTAATTGGAAGCGAAAAAATACTTAAATGAACAAGACGACTCACCAAAAAGTTGGTAGAACTCAGTAACACTCAATTCAATCAAAAATTTTAAGAATCACTACAAGAACTAGTTATAACTGTGAGAAAATCTTCAGAAAACGACGATTTTCTCTAACGTCTTTGTTCTACTTCAGTCAACCCTGATAATGTAGGTGATAAATCGATGCTGTTGACCTTCATTCAATGCCATCTAGATTGTTCCCCGCTGTATTCTGTTCCTCATTGCTGTTATTCATTGCCGCACTTTCGAAGTTTCAAAATTTCCAAACTACAATATCCAAATTATAATAATATTTTCCATTTTTGACTTATATCAATGACTAAAATCTCCTCCTATTATCTAGCAATTTAAGATATTATATTATTTAAATAGTCAAGGCAGGGAATTTTAGTATATCAAAAATAAAATACAAAGTCGGGAAGCCATGGAAAAGTTTTAGTTTTGGATGCGGCGCTCTTGAAAGCTTGATTCACCAAATCCGGATGGCATCGAGGGGAAAGAGTTCAACAGCGTCTGCGTCGACATTTTTTCCCTACTGATTTTCTCATCCACGTCATCAGCTAAGATTCAAGTTGAAGGAAGGAAATTGTTTTTCTGATAATTCTCAGACAGTTAATAGTGATTCTGAAATCTTTACACGTTGATCGACGTTGAATTCAGTGTTACTGAATTCAACCATCTTTCTTGGTGAGTTGTCTTGTTCATTTCTATATTTTTCCTCTTCTATTCATAGGGCTTTTCACCTTGACATTGACATATCATATAAAATACTACGCAGATAATATATGTATTTTCTATTTTGAATCTAATTTGAAGTTTCATCTTTGATACCAGGTACCATGAATAATAATAATAATAATAATAACACTAATAAAGTGGATAGGAGCAGGCCAAAACCCCGGGAGTTGTCCGACCTCCGTAAAGTACAGAAAAAGCTGAATAATGTAAATGACGCCTACGTGGATTACAAAGCGACCCTGAATACAAAATACTTTAAGACGAGGAGGAGAGGTTTTCATATAGGCGTCGTTCAGGTACCTAGACTGGATGAAGAGGCTAAAAAGCAAAAGAAGCCGGAAGAGGATCAACCGGCTTCAGAAGCCTCTGGCGTTTCACCAAATAATCCACAGTAATTTGAAAATGAGATGGTCTCAATTGTATAATTTGAAAATGTATCAATAAATTTATTATTTATGTATTAATAAATGTATCAATAGTGTTTAATTAATCTTAATTGAAACGTTTCATTTAAATCTGTCCAACTCCTCTTCTTAGTCACCTATCATTGAATCGCACTCCTGTATTTTTCCAGAAATAAAATTGTTAAACCATAAAATACGAAATTATTTGAATGAAGATGATTTTCTCAACATATAAATGGCGTAAATATTGTATTGTTAGTATTAGTTAAGCGTTTTGTATGTTTTTGTTCCTGGTTTATTCTCAACAACAGTATCTGTCAGGAACACAACACTGCTGAAGAGGAAATTGTGAAAGACAATCTGTGAAGAATAGCGCGAAACTACAGAATAACTCGGCTTTTGTTTTGTGTATTATTAAATGTATATTCTGACACAAATCTTAATATATTGTAATTAAAATTTTAACTCATTATAACTTATGTATAATTCTCTTTGATGATTTATTTATCCGTTACCTATTTACCTGACAGTCACCCGTTTAAGTCCGTCTATTCTGGTTGTGCACTATGGTTGGCGCTTCTATCTAGGTCGCTCATTGACGACTCTCTGGAACAACAATGGAAGAGCAAGTGAAAAATCATCCTAAGAGACAGTAGGAATCAATTTTTGTTTTACCCTAAGTTAACTGTAACTTGTCTTCAGCTTAAGTTTCCTCTTTTGATATGAGATCATCTATTTTTGCACTTTAAAAAAATTAAAACTACAATGTTTAAGTATCAAATTGTATCAAAACTATAATGTGTAAGTATCAAAGATTAAAATTCTCCATATAATAACCTTTAACACTTCTTTTGTTTACAGTATGGCGTCCTTAAAAGTGACTATCACTTATTACTTAGTTCGGTGTTCGAGTGTCTTTATTCCAACAAATTCATCACATAAAACAGGCAATTATATAATATAATAATATAAGAAAGATGAAAGAAAAGCGTGCTTCCAGAGCTTGTCGGAATTAAGTTGAATCGTGTTTCAACTTCCCCCATTCCGAATCCTGCGGCGATTTGTCTCGTTCGGGTTTTAGTGGTATGATACCAGATGATATAAGACAGAGATGGCATGCGTGCCACAAGTGGCACGTTTAAAAATTTGGGTGGTAGGCCCAAAAACAAAATTATTATTTTTTAATAAGTTCTTTCTTGATAGAAATTAAATAAAATTATTTGTGGCACGTCACCTATTTAACAGAATTTTATGACTTTGTGGCACGGACATCAAAAAGGTTCACCATGTCTGATATAAGAAAATGAAAGAAAAAGAAAATAATGGTTCCATAACCTCTGTCGACAATAAGGAAACTTTTAACCGGATAAATTTGTAAGAGATAAGTCAGAGACAAGGTTTTTGAGTTTTTGAAAACTGAAACTATCCTAAATAGTTTTTAAGTTTCTTTTTGGAATCAAATCCAAAACCGACACTATTGGCGCAAACTTCACTTCAATAAAATAGTTTTAGTATGGTATTCAGTGGAACCTCTCATAATGAGTTGCTTTCATAGCAAGAAAGTCATAAATTGGAAAAAAATGCCTCATAACGAGTAATTTTTGGCAAAATGAGCGATGCGTACATGGGGAATCCCTCAGAGGTGAAAAAGAAGACTTTAGAACTCCAAAGAAGAGCAGATTCGAAGTGAAGTCTTTCTCTACCTGTCTTATTAGGTATTTGAATTAGACCACACTTATTAATATGAGGGATTAATTCACAAAGCAACAACATAGTGAAATACTAAAAAGGCTTAAAGCAAAGTGGAAAGTGTTGCTGGTGTACAATGAGAAGCATCATCCTAAATAAGACAGTAGCCATGCGCCATGAAATTCTTCAGTGATAATGGGATGTCACATTTTTATCAAATTTTGAAACGTCGGCAAAGACAAATCACTCTAGGCTGCTTTGTACTAAAAAGAAATTAGATAGATAACTAAGAAAATTTGATTAATCTCATATTTGACAACGATCTGTATGTAAGTTTTTGTTTAATAAATGCTAAACATAAATTTTGTTCGGAGTTTTTGGTTCGGTCTGGAACGCATTATTCTGTTTAAATTGATTTATATGGAAAAAATTGTTTCGCATTACGAGTAAAACTCCGGAACGAAATTAAGACTCGCTATGAGAGGTTCCACTGTATCATGAAACATTTTCACTTAACTGTTACTTTTTGAGCTGTGAAAATAATTTTTAATTGGCTATTGAGCATTTTGTTTTATCTCAGTGTTAACTGACACCTGTTTTGGAGTATTTAAAGGAGATATTGTTGATTTGAAAATGTTTTATATGGAATCTGAGATCATCATTGTAACTCCAGGTTCTGGTAAAAAGAGAGGAAGAATGTAGAGAGGTTAGAAAAAATAATAACAGTAAATACATTAAGGAATTGAATGTAGTGAGTCAAATTACAAAAGGAACGTTGGTCTTTGAAGAGGATGACACCATTAGGGGGTTGTTTTTGTTTAAATTAGGTCCCATCCTGTAGAGGATCTGGTTGGAAAACTGCAGTGAGATGACTTGCGAAGACTCATGTCCTTTTTACTCCGCAGGAACCATCCGGAGATTGAATGAGAGGAATAAGAGTGTCTGGTAAAAACCCGCCACTCTTGTTCCTCTCATTCCATCTTTGGTAAGTTTTTTCACTGCCTTCCAGGGATTTTATTCGTCAATCTGGTGGTGTCAGTCTGATTCTCTTGTCAGGTGGTGTTTGAGACTTTTTGTTTTCTGGGTACAAAATGTGTTTTTTCTCTTGATCCACTTTCCTTTTAAAACCGGCTTTGTGGAGTTTCGCTTTTCAGAAATTTTCCCCAGAAATAAGGAAATCTGTTTTGTCGGTACCGCTTTTACCTATTACTAGTTACTCTCTTTTACATTAAATAATTAGAGCAGAGATCAGTGATTATGGAACTCAAACAATAATGGAAATCATATTGTAATGAGGCTAGTTTAATACAGTGGAACCTCCCATGCAAAAATTCGCAAAACGAGCAAACCAATTGCGTAATGAGCCACATCTACATGAGGAATCCCCCGACAGGTGGATAAAAAGACTTCCAAACTCCGAATCTGAGCAGATTCAAAGTTTGTCTCTACCTGTCTTATTTTCTTCATACTCAAAATTCTCTCTTTCCCACTTCCATTCATTTCCCACTCCTAAACTTCTTCCTTTCCAAACCATCCCTTCCATCTCGAATTCTGTTCAAACTTTTCGTATTAACACAGTTTTTAATGTGAGGATTAATTCACAAAGCAACAATCTTGTGAAATGAGAGAATGCTAAGAACAAAGTGGAAAGTGTTGCTTTGTATATTGAGAAGCATCATCCTAAATAAGACAGTAGCCATGCGCCACGAAATTCTTAAATGGTAATGTTGTCTCACATTTTTTTCAAATTTTGAAGCGTCGGCAAAGACAAATCATTCTAGGCTGCTTTGTAGTAAAAAGAAATTAGGTACATCTCGTACAGTATTCGTTATGAGAGGTTCCACTGTACGTTTTAATATATTGTCTAATCATGCACATTTTACTCCTAGAACTACTACTACAACCTCCATTTTTTCAGTCCATCAAAAGAACCATCGTTTAGTCGATTTACATTTAAAACCAATACATATCAGTGGTGGATCATTCAATGCGGCCTTTTTTAACTGTATAAGAAGTTAAATCAGTTTATCAGTACTTCAAGACGATTGATTAGATGACTACTAATAATGATCTTCCTAGCTGGACGCTCTTTACTTTTCAACAAGATTGATATTCACTCATTTCCTGGCCGTTTTGAAAGCAGTACTTTCTCGCCATCTCCTTTATCAATCGCTGACTTTTATAATGCGGTCCAAATCGCCAAGAATAGAGAATTTGGATTCATATATTTGACCTAATGGAGTTGGCATCACTGCCCGAAACTGAAAACAGTCAAATAGCGCTAAACTATCTTTTTAATTGTAAAAAAACGCGAAATCGAAAAATTAACAAGTGGTTTCTTATCCGACCGAAGAGAAAACATAATCGAGTGATTCTATAAGACACAAAATATCGAGAACTGTGAATAAAGTGAGAAAATTGTGAAAAGTGAGATTCAGGAGACTCAGGTCCGGACTTGTGAAGGACTGCCGAATAAACACTTTGACTCGCTGGCTGTCTTTTGTTGATTTGAAATAAGGTATTTAAATCCAGTGGCGGTTCTTCTTTGCCAACTTTCTCTTCGCGAAAGAGTCAAAATGGTAGATCAGATGTCAAAACTCGATGCCATTCTGGCTAAGCTTCATAAAATGGAAGCATTAGAGATTCTGCCAAAAAGAATGGAAACCATGGAACTCAAAATAGACAGTCTTATTAAGACTATACAGGAGAGCGAGACTAAAATTAAAAAAAGAAAACAAACTCTTGAGTGAAAAAGTCACAAAATTAGAAGATAAAATAGACTATTTGGAAAACCAATCAAGAAGGTGCAACATCATTATATTTGACGTACAGTTCGAACTTTCGAACGAAGAAAATCCTGAATCGTCAGGGTAGATTCTCCCTGTTGCGGTTGCTGATGATAAATGAGGAAGTCTGTCAATGAACATCTCTCTGATGACTTAAAATCAGCCCTGTGGTGATGAAGTGTGGTAAGGTTAATAAACAAAACCACTGATTCCTGAATTTGGAATAGTTTATTAAATGAATCGGGGCAGTAGTTATACCCCAAAAAGGGTTGACAAACCGTTATTCCACTGAATGACCCATCTGGGCGGCCCATTAAAACAATGAACCATTCGCTTACTATACCTGAGCCTTTCCCGGATAGGTCATTTTACAATTCGCAAATATTTACAGGTATATGAAGTGATTCATTCGGGCTGCCTTTTGTGCCATTTTTCATTTCTTCTTGGGCCTCTTGGCCTTGAGCCCAATGAATTAAACAACATTTACATTTCATGACCGCAAGTCTGAACACCTAAACTTTGTATTACACGATATTGTGGTTTTACTATTAAACCATCTCCTCTATCAGCTGTTGTTTCCTTTAATGCGGTCTCATAGATGGTTCCCTTCTTCTTAAAAGTCTTTTAAAATAGCTGCTAGCTATATATTACATGATTTTCGCTATTTGAGGGATGACAATTCATAATAATGGGAATCGGTGGCAAGTGATAAGAGTTAGTAATATATAAATGAAACGACTCAAATAAGATTTATACAATACTACATATATTGATACATTTTGAAATCATACAGTTAAAATCATCGTCTATTCTAATTACAGTTGATCTACTTATTCATCTCGTTTTGCCACATTCATCTTCTTTCGTTTTCTTCCATTTCAATGAGTTAAGGCCCATTGCCTCCTCGCTTCATCTGTTCCATTTGTTCCCTTTCTTCCCTCTCTTCCCTTTCTTCCATTTCTCTCAAATGAGCATCTAAAAGATTCAAAAGCCCTGCCGCTCGTCTGATTTGTTCTAAGAGTCTTCTTTCAAACTCCAAATACTGCTCGTTATTTCGAAAAGAGAAGTGTTCTTCCAATTTCGGCTCCTCCAACAACTCGTTGGTGATTTTGCAGAGTTCATACATTATACCTTGTCCCATCGTGTTCTAGATTCAAAGGATAAATCTCGAATTAGAAAGTACGACGATATTCATACAAGTAATACCTTACGTAATTCGCCATTTTCAAAGTGATCAGCAACATGACTAGAAAGGAAATTATATTTAAATAAGCAAGACAACTCACCAAGAAAGTTGGTAGAATTCAGTGACACTGAATTTAATTCCACACACGTCGATGGACGTATAGAAATTGCAGAATCGCAAGAAAGTTTTACTTGAATATGACTGGAAAACCAGCTGAAAGGAAAATAAATTCGACGCAATAGCTGTCGTCTGCTATTTTTTGGGGCCCCTAATTTTCCAGTTTCCGACATTCTGAACGTACTCTCACTACATACTTTCTAAACACACTCCCATACTAGTGTCCTACTAACCTTGAATTCTTAATTGTCTTCAACTGAAATCGATATCTTCGTGAAAGCTTTCTTTGATCAGGGTGAGTTTCTATTTTCGTTTTCTTCGTATATGTTCGAATATGTTAGAAAATCTATATTTATAATAATATATTGTGTGTATTTATGATAATTTAACTAATAATAACCCATATCAGCAGATACATTAGTTGAGTACAATTACGGGGATTTCTAATTCGAGGTTGTTATTTCTCTCTAATTCTAGGAAACAAACAATGGCGAGCGAACAAACTCGTGAACAAAAGATACAAGAATGGAAACGCTTGTGGAACCTCGCCAAGGAAAAGCAAAAAAAGTATGAGGAGAAAATAAACATCGCAATATCTTCAGGGCAGCCATTAAGCCCTAATATGGAAATTACCGCAGCAAAACTCGATGAAACGCGTATGTATCTGGCGACCATTGAAGAAAATTATGATATGAATCATCCGGAAGGGTTTGAACCGGAGATGCTGGATCTTACACTTGATTTACTTAAAGAAATTGAATTGGGTGGTATACCACTGGCAACATCTGAGCCCCCCAAACCTGAAGAGTAATTTAACTAGAATTTTGTAGATTGTCATTAGAGATTGTAATTAGAGAAATGTAGAAATAAAACTTGTTCAAAGAATTTATATTTGTATTTTTAATTTATTCGTATAATATTCTTTGTCACTTCTCCTTATTTTAACATATTTCCTAGTCCATATTCTCCAATCTTTTAGATGTAAAAGATTTTACTTGATAATAATAAAATCTTTGACCAATAAGTAGCACGACAGAGATGGGAAACAGCGGAAGAAGAATTTAAATTCATTCAGTAATACAAGAGTTTCATTTCATAACTAGAACACTGATGTGCCCCTCAAATTATACTCTATTTAATTTTTGAGTTAAGAGGAAATGATTAACTGAACATCGAGACAAAAGTCAATTGGGAAATAGATAAGATAAAATAATTTGGTCTTGTTTTGATTGTTTGCCACTAAATCTGTCATACTTCCATTGTTTTTCTAAACAAGTGATAGGTTCGTGGTTTTCCCTCAAAACTAACTCATATTCATGACTATATCATATTCTGGTTTAGTAACATTTGAATCCTAACTATCACCTCACCTGTCTGAAGAGAGAAACGGCTTGAACGGTCTGAATAAGCTGATGAACCACACATATTCCACTAGATAATCTTGCTCTTCTACTCCTTCTTCTCGTCTCTAGTTTCTTCCTTTTCCTACTGTCTTCTACTCTTCTTTCTTCCCTTTTTTTGATGTTTTTATATTATTAGTATTATGTCTTACCTCTCTTTATTCTTTTTTCTCTTACATACTCAACTAATTAAAAATAGGCTCTTCTAGGCTCTATCTGGAGGCTGAATTCGCCGAACAACTACTTATATTCTAGTATTTGTTCTCTATCATCTTTTTTGATTTATTTTTTCGTTTTGGCCAACTAGAGACAACAATGTTTTCAACTCATTTTCATTTGTTGGACGAAGTTATTACTTGAGTTGAAAATTTGTTCGATTGTGAGTCGGCTACCTTTCGTTGAAGGCTGAACCAAGATTGTGAGCCTTGGAGAGAATCTTGGGGAAAGGATAGTGGATAAGTCGTAGGACAAAATTTTAGGTAATTAGGAGCGGGAGAAAAACTGGCTGGGAATAGTGAACCCAGGTGGGATTTGAACCGACCCTTGGAGTGATAGGCAAATGCTCTAACCTCACGCCTCCACCGTTTTTTATGTTATATATAGTTATAATTATTTTATTTCTTACCTCTCTTTATTTTTTGTTTCCTTTACATGATTCTGGGCTTACAAGCATGGTCTGTGTTACAGATGGAATGTGTTCTATTGTCTCCTTTAGACATATTTTTATGGAAGAAATTATCACCCCTTACTTCCAATCCTTATGTACATCAAAGGGTTGAGTGAGGTAAGCTTCTAAGCGCTTTGACCCACTAATAGTCGCCACTCTAAAATTAATTTGAGTGGCTTTGAAAGCTGAATATATGCTCTTTCCAATCATACTGATTAGAAAAGAAAAAGGACATAGTTGAGATATTTGGCCGCAAACTTAGGCCAAAATCAGTTTCTCGCCTTTTTCACACACCCGTACCTCTTAAAGTGATGGGGACAAGAATGCCAAATAAAAACAGGATCATAGAACTAATAACACACTATTGACATACATAATCTCGAAAAGATCCTCAGTTCCAGAAAAAAGTTATGGCGGCGCAAAAACAGGAAAATTGTCGAGCGTGACAATTTTTTGTCACTATTCCAGCGTCTATAGCTCAGCACTCAAACAAGGTAGACGACTGGCGGTTGTACCATTTGAAAGAGCATATTAAGCAATATCAGCATGCAAAAGCACAACTCTCTAAGTTGTACAGTTAGTCTACAGCGAGATTAAAGTTGGCAATTTTGGCAGCTCCACCCCAAATCGGAGCTGCCCCATTCTCATTAGAGGCTAATAGAAGCCAAACCCAAAGAGGTTTCGAAATGAAATTTTGAGGATCTTCAGCCAAAACCTGAGGGAACATCCTGTAAAATTAAAACAAAATCGGAGATGATCGACCTGGAACTCTTTCAAAATCTGGTCCGTTTGAAATGGAATGATCCATATATAATAAAACATTTTATCTTCTGAATCCTGAATTATCAATATCCTGAATAATCGTTACAAGATCGTTTCACTCATTTTGTACAAACGAATTACGTTTTTACGTTTAGTACTACTCAAAACGCATTTATGATTTCTAACAAAGTGTTTTGAAATTGAGCCTAATTTGAAGTCAAATTAACTCACCACAAATTCTGTTGGAATTCAGAAAACTGAAATTGAGTCTTGATTAAATTCAAATTCTTTAAAGGTACACTAAATAGTGATGAACACTTCAATTAAACTTAGAGGAAGGATTTCAAAATAGCTTCTTCTTGAATAGCTTGGTTTTCTCTTGAAAGGTTAGATAATTTCCAAATTTCACACATTTCTTAGAAATACCATACTTAATGGAGTACCAAAAGAACAGTCGTCGTATAAGGGGTGAAACCTAAAAGCCCCGTCGCTGACTTATCTCTCCTGGAAATTTGTTTTTGTTAAACAATTTCCCCATCGCTTCCTACAGTGTCGACAGGGCTATGAAAACCCCAAAGTCAGAGTGTTTCATCTTCGGAAAACCTATCAAATATAAAGAACACATTTACGATTGGCAAGAAAAGAAGGTAATTAGATATGTGCCAAAGTATGAATTGTTAAGAATTGTATAATGTTTGGTAAGAAAAACATGACATCCATAAATAACTTGCAAAACTTTGGTGGAACATTCTAGACAAGAAAACTTTTCTTCATAACTAATGAAACCTAAGAAAAAGTGAGAAAATCTTCAAGAAATCATCACAAAATACTTACAAACATAAATAAGATTTTCTCTACATTGAAACTGAGAAATTCTGAATGAATGAGTGAACAGATGCGTCTTCATACAATTCAAGTAGAAAGTCAGAGAAATTCATCCGAAATTCTCTTCAAATCCAGAGAAATGCACCTCAAATTCCTTTCCAAACTTCACTAAACTAACTAGAGACCGCTTGAAAACACAATTTCATAAAAGATATGAAAATTGAAATAGGTATTTCTCTCCATCGAACCTTTTGAAATTTCTAAAATTTATTTTCGAAGAAATTCACAAATTTGTAATGGCATCTCGAAGACGAGTGAACTCACCTTGAAAACTCCAGAGAGAAGTGAGAAAAACTTGAAGAAAACTTCAAGAAAGATTCACAATTTTAAATATTGTTTGCCCTCCATGAAATCATTTAAATAATTCATAATAATATTAATAATATTATAATTCAACTTCTATTTGCAGTATAGGACCGCTGTGAAAGGGCGCCACTTATTTCTGTTTCTCGCAAGCGCCTTGACTTGCGTCCGGGACATGGAAAGGTTCGCAAATAAGAACTCGGTTGCCAAGCTCCGTCTCCATGAGGTTTATGGCGTTGGCCTGGTGGGTTCCAATCAAGCGCTTGCCGGAGTCCGTTTCAAAGAGTGCGTCCCAACCATTTCCATTTTGTTTCGTGCAGTTCTTGAGCGAGGGTTTCTGGTTGAGCGTTTGGGTAGAATCTCAGTTGAAGCCAATTATGAGGCTACCAGACACGAATTATATTCCTGAGGCAGCGGTTGATGAAAGCCTGTAATTATTAATGGAAAAAGTAAAAATTCGTTAGTTACCATAATTACGAGTGAATTAAATTCGAGGAGGTCGTTGAAGAAAGTCATCCCAAATAATGAAAAAATTTACAAAATAATAGTGGGATCTTGAAGACAAGGGAACTCACATCGAAAATGTTTAAAATCTACATACCTGTGGTGAAAAATTGAAGAAAACTTAAAAATTTAAATTCAAATAAACTTTTTTCTCCTTATTCAGTAGTACGATTTGCATCTAGTACAACATAAATAACGTTTATGATATTTAACAAAGTTATTCACCGGCGAACTCGAGTAGAGAATAATAGAAACTCACCTCAGATTCGGTGAATTCCATAGAAATCTACTAGTACCTCGCAGGTAAGGAAACTCTCCTCAAATTTCTATGAAGTCCACTAACATCAGAGGACACTTTAATCAAACTTCAGAGAATTTCCCAAATCAAATTAAGCTTTGTTTCATGTGTACACCATGAGATCCATAAAATTAGGTTGGAATTAGAATGTACGACGACCTTCTT
Organism: Columbicola columbae; assembly: GCA_016920875.1. Lineage (NCBI taxonomy): Eukaryota > Metazoa > Arthropoda > Insecta > Psocodea > Philopteridae > Columbicola > Columbicola columbae. Next base: position 33,503 of record JADMLL010000332.1, read on the forward strand.
CCAAATATTTCTTTTCTTCATGATACATCTCCAAACTAGAAACATGCGAATACTCATTCCATTGAATAATTCTTATGAAGTTGTTGTACTTCAATAGAACGAATAAAATCTAGTAGAAAAATAACATTTATGATATATAACCAAGTTTTTCACCGGCGAACTCAAGTAAATAATAGAAACTCACCTCAGATTCTGTGAATTCCCGAAAATCTACTAGTCGCAGGTAAGGAAACTCTCCCTCAAATTCCTATGAAGTCACTAACATCGGAGGAAGTTTAATCGAACTTTATAAATTTCTACGAATCAAATTCAGCTTTGTTTCCTATTGAAACGTTTGATAACCTGTAAATCTCATCATTAGAAATCAGAAACAAAAATTAAAAACTCACCTCAGACACTCACGAAATTCACTAAACAGTCTTCAAAACTTCAGGAAAGCTTCAACCTTTGTCTCTCTAAATAGAAAAATTCAACAGGGAAATGGTTTTAATTTTCTGAAAATGTTGAGTTGTTTACACTTTCATTCTTATCAGAAGTCGTCCCAATATGGCGGACAGGGTGATGTTTTGAAACAAGGGTTCGAAACTCTCCGCTGTCGAAGGGGATGGAAGTGACGTCATTTTCTAGAATCATTTTTACCCGGAAGTTTCATGAAACTGAGATGTATTATAGTCAAATACAAAATACGTTTTGCCAGTCTCCTCAATGTATACGATTAATTTATATTATTAATTTATAATCTCTGTTGTCTATGGCAGGGGTCGACAACCTTTTTCGGACGGCGGAATTCAAAATAAATTAATATATGCGGAGACGCACATTCAAATCATGTTTGATGGCAGTATTATTATATCATACAAGAGTATAAATATTATTAAATAATATGGAAAAATTCTTTATTGACATACTATAATAACAATAATATCAAACACAAATTTTACAATTTTAAAGAACACAAAAGAAAATTTTTAATAATTTTTAAAGTTTTCTTTAAACTTATTTGAACTTGTTCTTCCTTCAGAAGAAGAAGAAGTCAGACCAATGCTGAAAGCCTTAAGGAAAGACAAAGCATGTGGATGGAATATTGTATGTTGATAGGGGATTGAAATCCCCTGTGAATTCTATAAAGAATGCGAGCTTCAAATACATAAAGTACTGAAAGAATTATTCAATCAATTATATTAATAATAGTAATTAAATAAAATCTTATATTAGTAGTATTGTTTTATATATTTTTTTGACATTAATTAAGATTACAATATCTACTAGGCCCATCTCGGGCAAAAGCCTCTCCGCTACTCTCCCAGTGTTTTGTTCTTTGCTCTTCTATGCCACGGGCGCCAGCAAAGGTAACTATGTCATCCTCCCATCTCCTTCTCTGTTGGCCTTTTTTTCTGTGCCCCAGAGTTGGACACCAGAACGTGGTCTCTTTGGTCCATCTTCCGTCACTTCCCCTCATCAGGTGACCAGCCCACTTCCATTTCATCCTCTTGATGAACTGGACAGCATCTTCGGTATCTACATGATTCCTTGCTAGGCCTTCCATGATAGGCTGCTTATCTTATCGATAAGCCTAACACCTCTGATGCTCCTCTCCATGGCTCTTTGGGTCGTCCTTATTATTTCCTCGGTTTTCCGGGTCATAGCCCAGGTCTGGCAGCCGTAGAGCAAAGTTGGGAAAATACAGCTCTGGAGTATTTGTTCGCTCTTTCTAATTCCTACGCTGAAATTTTTCAGGATGCATTTGAGAGCCAGAATTTCTTCCAGCAGCTGTCGCTGCCCTCCTGCTTACCTGCATTTCTGTTCTATTCTTAAAACTTATTAGTTGTCCTAAATATATAGTTTGCTCGATATATGTCAGTGCTTGAATTAGGTCGTTGACTTTAATTCAATCAATTACTTCAGCTAAATATCTGACCAGAACCAGAGGGATTCTACAACCTACTACTTCTGGACACAGGTATATTACCGGCGATAGTGAGGAAAAAGGACACTACTCATGATTGGTCGATTTCAGGACCACTTTCTACAGTCTAAACAGGGGAAACTATAGAGTAAGATGGAGAAAAAAGAAATACCCAACATACTGTAGACATGCTCGGAGAAATTCACATAGAAACTAACTAGAAATGAAATAAAGAAAGAATTTTCCACAGAGAGAGAAGAGTAAGACAAGGATGCCACTGATCCTGTTCACTTTTATATGACTTAGTAGAGACATTTAATCAAAACGACCACACGCATCCAACATCGGTGCCATAGACGTGACCAATGTACGCAGATGATGTACTACCACTCTCCGAAACGAAAGTGGAATTGCAAAGACAGCTAAAAAATTTAGAAGTTTACACAAAAAATAAATTTAGAGGAAAACTAAAATAACGACCTTCACTAGGAGGAGAAAATTCAAAAGATAGATGGTTTTATGCAGACAAGGAAATAAACAAAACGAAGAATTTGAGTTACCTAGGAGTATTATTAAACCAAAATATACAATGGAGATACCTCGTAGAAGGATGTATAGACCCAGAAGAAGAAATTAGCAGGAGTAAGGAAAACATACTATGGATCGAAAAGAATACACCATTAAAACAGTAGATTCAAAGTCAAGATCCAGCCGCAATTACTGTATGGATTACTAAAATATGGAGTGCAGAGGTACAGGCAAATAAATTAGATACAGTAATCACGGCATGGCAGAGGAATGTTAGGACTCAGAGGGAGTATATCCAGTGATTGTGGGAGAATCGGGCTGGATGAAAACGTCACTGAAAACAAAAGAAAGAGTAATAAGATATTTCATAGAAGTAGAGAAGGCAAATAAAATGTTACAAAAAGCAAGCATAGAACATCAGAGAGAAGATAGAAAAAAGCTGGGTGACAGAAGTGGAGGAGGCAATGAAATTGTCTGATAAAATGAAGAATGGAGTGGAGAAAAAAAAGAGGAATTGAAATGAGGACAATCAAAAAGAAAAAGAAGAAAACTAAACTTATGGTAGTAGACAAATTGTATTGATTATTCTTATGAAATAAATAAATACAGTAACTACTATTGCACAATTTTAAATTTCAGAGAAATTTTTAAAAATTACTCCTCAAATTTGAAGTCTACCCCAAATTCGAGAAATTTTCCTCTCGAGACTTTTCCAATTGAAACTGAAGACATTGAACACTGGGTTAATCTTCGGGATGATTCGACTGTAAAATTAAAAACTGAAGACTATTTCGGTAATATAAAATATACTGAAATAGTAGAAACTTTACCTTGATAAGAAGTCTTGTAGTCACTTCAGTGACTATCACATATTTTGAAGAAATATTGTTCAACTTCAAATTTTCAGAATTTTCCTTTTTCATTTTCATGGGACGAGATTTTCAAAGAGATTTTCTTCGTTTTCATAACAGATTCGACTGTGAAAATTTCAAAATTTTAAATGACAATCTTTGTATCCTGAGAGAATATCTTCAAAAAGCAGAAAGCTAACGTTGATAGGTAGTGAGGTAGTCACTTCTAAGTAAGTTAACTTGATGAAATACTGAAACCTTCTCCAAATTTGTAGAATTCTCTCCTCCGGTGTTTACCTAAAAGGTTTTCTCAATGCTAATATCATTTTCTTGAGATTATGTGTGAGTATGATTTTAAGATAAGTTCCTTACTAGTAACTGGAAAATTTTCGAACAGTTTTCCATGTTTACATTCGGAATCTGAAAATTCTCTCCCGAGAGTTTTTCGATGGTTTCTACTTTTCATGACAAATTCGACTGTGAAAATTTGACAAATTTAGATTTACCATCTCTGTATTCTTTGGTTTAGACCTATCCAAGATAGTTTTTGAGGATAGGCTTCGTCTCCATGAGGTTTTGGCGTTGGTCTGATGCCAATCAAGCGTTGCCGAGTTCTTTTCAAAACGTGTCCCAACCATTTCCATTTTGTTTCGAGCAGTCCTTGTGCGAGGGTTTCTGGTGAGGAGTGTTTGTGTAGAATCACCAGATAGTTGGCACTAGACTGTCAATTGTATTTCTGAGGCAGCGGTTGAGGAAAGCCTATAGTTCCCAGAATGTGAAATATCACAAATTTGTTAGTTACCACACATAATAAAGTACGAATAGAGTGGCCATTAAATTTGAGGAAAGGTCTAAGAAATCACCTCTAATAATGAAAAATTTACAAAATAGTAGTGGGATCTTGAAGACAAGAAACTCACATAGAAATGTTTGAAATCACAAAACAGTGGTTGAAAACTAAAGAAAAACCTTCAAGATTTTCAAATTCAATAAGAAGAGACGATGTACAGAGCTGTTGTCATCATCAGTCGTAACTCACTACTGACTGTTCTTTGGCCAGGTTAAAAAGAAAA
>JADMLL010000334.1:0-12637 GCA_016920875.1 Columbicola columbae
AAGATGGAAGATGAGAAGGAGGAGAAAGAAAAAGACGAAAAAGAGGCAAAGAAGGAAGAGAAACAAGGAAAAACAACTGAAGATGAGAGGAGAGTGGGAAAATAAGAAAAAGACGAAAAGAACTAAATGAAGGAAGCAAAACACACGAAAAATGAGAGAAGAAGGAAGTTAAAACAAAGACGAGAATGAAGATGCAGGGTGGTAGAAATAAGGAAAATGAGGAGAAACCCATAGAACAAGAAGGTAAGGAAGGCACAGAAGAAGAGAATCCGAAGAAACAAAGAAGAAGTCGAAGATGGAAGAACACCTAACAGAATAAATGTTTACGAAATGAGTTCGAAACAAAGAAAAGGTTATGTAAACACAGAACAAAACAATTTTCGCGAGGAGACAACATTCCGCTCGCGTCACATGACACACGTCACTACAACTGTTAGACAACCTCAAATTGAGATAAAACTGAAAACGTCATCCGACAGAACGCGAAAATCTCCCGCCCGACCAATTCCACATTCAAACCTAATTCATAATTTACAAATTTCGATTCGTTAAATTTCCCATATCATTCACTTGGTTCTTTTCCCCATTTGCATTATTAACTCCTCTTCTCTCTGTTTATCTTTTGGAAGTTCTTGGTACTCCATTTTGAAAATTTCTTTCTCCACGGATTTTCCACGAAATTGATTCGGGTTTCGGTCGATTGCTTTTCGCCACTGCTGACTCCACTCTCCGCCATTTTTACCCCCTACATCACAAAATTTAATTTTGCATCATATTCACGTTTTTCCTTCCCGGGCCAAATTTCCATTGCGACTGAGCCACGACTTAAAACAAAGTTCAGCTTTCGACGCATACAGTCCACCCTCAGAGCCTCGTCTGTATGTATATCTGTTAGTCTGTTTCTGTATATTGCCTCATACAGATAGGCTAAGGCACAGGCACGAACATTTTCGTACTGGTTAGGCACTATAGTTGGAGACTTTACAGTGAGCAATCGACATTCCACAAATTTTCACTGGGCCACTCAGTAGAGCTTGGTGGGCAGTTTGCAGGTTTAACGGCTTCTCAAGTTCCTTTGTGTTTGTTAGTCTCACAGAATTTTGGTTGTGCCAGACAGGTCCTCCCCAAAGCTGTTGAAGACTGCTGCTGTTGTTGCTGAAGAGCCATTGGAGATGATCACATTCTTACATAAACATTCTCATCAAACTTTTATCTTTGTTCCCATACTATAGTACAAGATGACTACTACCCACTTCACTACTTCCCATACCTAACGACTACAACACACTCACTACTCGGTAGCATTTCTCATCTACCGCTCTAAATATACAGTTCAAATATGTAAAACAACAATATTAGGTCAGCAACAGTGGAAGAGAAATTTTCTGTATGAAGCAGACTCCCACAAGCGAATTCCACTCCTATAGCGCTATAAAACTACTTCAAGTCAAAAACATATGTCATCTTACATTATTTTAAATAGCATTTAGAAATATAAAAAGACATACATTTTATATACCTAAATCACACGCAAAACTATTCATCTTATAATATTATTATTTAATTTTTAGAAATATAAGAAGAAATATAATTTTGTCAAAAATTTTCTTTAGTGTTAGTAACGTTAGTACATTTACTAAGTTAGCTATTTCAGGTATCAGAACTTAATACTCATTCCCCAAAGTTGAAATCAGGTGTTTCGCGAACTTGACCCAACACTGATGTTGATGTGTCAAACTAAACAACAGTAGTTTAGTGAAGTAACTTCACTTCAACCTAATAGGCTCGAGAGGCTTCATCATCAAAACCAGAAAGGATGTGTGAAAACAAACAAAAAGATCAGATTTTCATGACACAAAACAAGTCACACAAACAACAACCAACACACAAGTGTCTGAGAAAACTGAGTCACGGAACGCGTGATATAACAAACGCTCATGACACCTGAATCGTTTCGTTATCTCTGAGTGGTGAGTGAGAGTGTAAGACAAGAATGAGGTTCCGAGTCAGCAAATCTGATGATCGAATTTGATCGAAAATAAACAAAACGCGACAAATAAGTTCTAAGGGAACACAAACAAAATTTTCATAACACAAACTGTCATGGCGACGGTTTTGAGGAGAACAGGCGGGCGGGGGGAGAGAGAAGGTGTCACCGGCGTGGAAATTCAACGGGAAAACCGGAAACAGTTTCACGATTCCCACCTGACTCGATTTTTATTATTTACTTGCTCGAATATTTAATCAAAAAAAAATTTTCCGAGGAGGCGGGAGGGGTGAACGTGAGGAAATCGACTTGGTATATACGCGGTGGAAACACCGGAAAACCGTGGGAGATGCGAACGGGTTCAAAGCAAACGTTCAACTAACGATTCCACGCGAATGCGAACGGCGAAACCTTCCGCTTTAACGCCGTTTTCTATTCCTCTCTCTCTCTCTCTCCTCTTCGGCCGTCCTTCTTTTCTTTTCCAAATTTTTTTTTCTTTCCTCATTATTAGCTGGGTTTCATGGTGATAAAATCGTTTTGGTGTTTCCTTTCCCCGTGTTGCCCCACTTTCCCTTCCTTTTCCTTTTGTTTACCTATTATCGCTTTCGCTGTAATTAAGACTTCTTCGTGTAATTGACGAAACATGAGAACTTTGGTTTCCTGTGGTAGTTAAACTTCTTCTTTTATCTCTCACATTTATTCACAGCCAATGACCACCGGAAGTGAGTGAGAAACCAAATTTGAAAAACAAAATGGCTCGAGAACTGCTAACCGAAAACGAAACGCTGACGTTATTTTGGAGCTCCAACTCTTAGTCAGGTGCTATGACCTCAAACCTCGGGTCGTGAGATCATCTTAAAAGTGTGCATTACTTTTGAAATGGATTTCCATCAGTCAAGTATGTAGATAAGTGTGCAGTATTTATGAAACAGGGTGGTGTAGAATCGTGGACAAATCCCGTGTGTGAAATGATGTTCGTCTGAACGGGTGCATGAGTTCCTCAGGACATTGTGCATCATTTATGAAAGATTTTAGGGGAATGAGAGAATAGTTAATAACTCCTTTAGAGCAGTGTGCAATATTTATGAAAGTAGCTTTTCAGAAAAGCCAGACGAGCGTATAGTGATTGTAGAATGAATTTTCCAATTTCGGAACCATTCATCTGTGTCGTTTGACTTACAATGACTTTAAGTCATTGTGCAATATTATGAAACGGATACAGTACACCAGTGTGCATTATTTATGAAATAAAATGGAGAGCAAGGTAGGAAAATAAATATCTGGCTATAACTTTCGATTAATTGATATGAATCAACTCTCCAACTTATGATTAATGCGTTTCGCAAAAGCTAACAATAAGCTCTTTAAGGATAAAATTGATTTCATATATTATGAATACTTTTTAGGAGAACATTATTTCATAAATATTGCACACTGTCGAATAGACTATTTCAAAAGTAATGCACAGTTTTAGGAGGACTTCATTTCATAAATAATGCACACTGTCCTACACACCTGTTCAAAAATACTGCACAATTTTAGGAGGACTTCATTTCATAAATATTGCACTGTCGAATAGACCAAAATAGAAAAATACATTTAAAATGTACACACTATTGTATTAACTATTTCAGAAGTAATGCACACTATCAGAATAAAATTGATTTCATATATTATGCGTACTTTTTAGGAGAACATTATTTCATAAATATTGCACAGTATCAAATTCAAAAGTTTTAAAAGGACTTCATTCCATAAGTATTGCACACTGAATAAATTAAAAAGTAATGCACAGTTAGGAAAATTCAAATAATGCACTATTGAATTAACTGTTTCAGAAGTAATGCACAGTTTTAGGAGGACTTCATTTCATAAATATTGCACACTGTCATAAAGCTTTTCAAAAGTAATGCACAGTTTTAAGAGAATAATTCATTTCATAAATATTGCACACTATCAAACAGACCATTTCAAAAGTACTGCACAGTTTTAGGAGACTTCATTTCATAAATAATGCACACTATTGTCTTAACTATTTCAGAAGTAATGCACACTATCAGAATAAAATTGATTTCATATACTATACTTACTTTTTAGGAGAACATTATTTCAAATATTACACACTGTCAAATAGCCATTTCAAATATAATTCACAGTTAAATTTTGCAGTATCAAATTAAAAATAATGCACAGTTTTAGAAGGACTTCATTCCATAAATATTGCACACTGAATGAACAATTCAATACACAGTTGCATCTAAAGGAAAACCGTGTAATCAAAAGCCCATAGTACGGTTACCTGTCTTCATATGAGTAAGCTGTATGGCAACACGGCCTAAAACGTTTGTCTGAATTCTTCAAGGTGAATGACAGGACGACGTTTGCTTACAAAACACAAAGTCAGCAAAATCATAATCAAAACATTCGACCAATTATAATTATTAATAATTAGACACTCGGGACTGTTTAATTAATTAATTAATTAATAATAACAAAAGAAAAAAATTTTAATAAAACCATAATTTGATGTAACAATAACAAAAAAAATTAATAAATCCGCTAAGCTCGAACCTGCCAATTAATGACGTCATCAAACAAAAGAACACTCGAGAAGCTACGCCACTGCTATAATGAATACGAAAATTTTTACCCTTTAACCCGCCCCACCTACTCCCATCTCTTCCTCATCCACTTCAATTTTCCTTTTTTTGATTTTATTTCCAATTAAAACTTTTCTTTTCTCGTCTTATTTATTGTTTAAAGTTATGAACGATAATAATAATAATAATAAATAAATAAATAAATAAATTCTCGTTATTTTCCCGCAAAAATAAAGAAATTCAAATTCATTATTGACTTGAATGACCTGAGTAAGCGATTATTTCAATTTGAAACTGAAAACAAAAGTTTCCCGCCTTTTTCTGTTTAAGTTATACGTGTTTCCGGTTTGATTTATCTTTTTATTATTCACTTTTACCGGTTTTTTGGTTTATTGTCGACGCCATTTTATTCCTGTTTTGCTGTTGTCGTATTTATTTAGTTGTTAGTTAGAGAGATATTGGTGTTGCTCCGAATTTTGATTTATTTTGTCAACCACGAAGTAATATCGTATATACGTTACGGTAAAAGTGATAAATCAGGCGAATATATATAATTTCCGGTGATTGTTCATAGTCACCAACTAACCTTGGTTAATATGACAAATTATCGAATATTTATCACATTTACCGGCCAGTTTATAAAATCGCAAACTCGCAATCTAATAAAGTTTAATTAAATTCCCCATCAAGACTTATTGATTGTGTTGATTAGCCGGTGAATGTGATAAATATATAATTATGTCACAGTATAACTGACAAATCAAGCGAATATATATAATTTCCGGTGATTATTTATAGTCACCGACTAGCTTTATTTAATATGACAACTTATCGAATATTTATCACATTTACCGGATAGTTTATAAAATCGAAAACACGCAATCTATTGTAAGTAAAGTTTAATTAAATTCTCCATCAAGACATATTGATTTCATAGACTAGCCGGTGAATGTGATAAATATATAATTATGTCACAGTATAACTGACAAATCAAGCATATATATATAAATTCCAGGCGATTATTCATAATCACAATCAAAGCTTTGTAAATGTGACTTCTTGCTGAGTATTTATCACATTTACCGGATAGTTTATAAAATCTCCAACTAGTAATCTGGGAAAACGTTTACTAAACTCCCAATTCGAGTTAGAAATTTTAAATACAAGTTATACTATATTTTAAATATTAGCTATAGCTATCGATAAATATTAATATTTATCACATTTACCGGATAGTTTAATAAACCTTTACTCAGATTAAGAGTTGAGTATTTTATAATATTTTATAAACTATCCGGTAAATGTGATAAATGTGTGATACAAAAGATGATAAATCTGTCAAATATATATAATTCCAGCGATTATTCATAATCAGAATCAAACTTTGTAAATGTTTGACTTCTTGATCACATTTACCGGTTACTTTATAAAATCTCCAACTCGTGTCTGAAAAACTCAACTCCTCCATTTTAAGTTGGAGGTTTTATATACTAGCTGGTGAATGTGATAAATATTCATCGATTCGTCCTATTTACCGAGCTCAGTTGGTGATTATGAATAATCGCCAGGAATTATATAAATGACGGATTTATCACTTTTTTCCTAACATACATTTGTCACATTTACCGGATATTTAATTAAATCTTCAACTCGTAATATGAGCAAACATTTATTAGCTCCATGAGTTGGAGTGTTCTAAACTAGCCGGTAAGGTGATAAATCTGTCGAATATATATAATTTTTGGTGATTATTCATGGTCACCAACTAACCTTGGTTACTATGACAAATTAATGAGTATTTATCACATTTACCGGATAGTTTATGAAATATTCAACTCATATTAACTCTATGAACAAACACTTATCGAACCTCCCATTATGAGTTGGGGATTTTATAAAATACCCGGTAAATGTAATAAATCTGTCGATTATATTTTACAACCACATTTATCACATTTACCGGATTGTTAAATATTTAATATGAGCAAACACTATCGAACCTCCCTATGAGTTGGGGATTTTATAAAATACCCGGTAAATGTAATAAATCTGTCAATTATATATTAACATTTTGCCACATTTATCACATTTACCGATAGTATCTCCAGCTCATAATGAAGAGCTGAATAAATGTTTGCTCAGATTACGGTTCAAAATTTTAACCATACGGTAAATGTGATAAATGTGGCGGTAAAATATATAATCGACAGATTTATTACATTTATAATTCTCTAACTCATAATGGGAGTTCGATAAGTGTTTGCTCATATTACAGTTGAATATTTCATAAACTATCGGTAAATGTGATAAATACGATAAAGGTGACAAATCTGACTAATATATTGATGTGTAATTCCAGGCGATTACTCATAACCACCAATACGTATAGTAAATGTGAAAAATGTTGTATATCACATTAACCGGCTAGTTTGTAAAATACCCAACTCGAAATGAGCAAACTTTTAAATTCCTACTACTACGACCTGGAGGTTTTATAGACTAACCGGAGATTGTAAGGAAACGTGATACAAATGTCCCACAGCAAGGGTTATAAATTTGGCGAGTTCGTATGTCACCCTCGGCGATTATTCACACCAACAAACTTTGGTAAATGTGATAATATTACGTAACGGTTACCTACAATCAACACGTCCTCTTATCAACAACTTTGTGAATTCGAATGCGGAATTCATTTCATAAGTAGTGCACAGTTCTTTGGGGCGATAGATTCATTTCATAATTATTGCACACCACCTTCACGACTGATTCGTCATCTAAGTCGATATTTATTCATTTAATGAGTGTCTCCAGGGCCTGACGTCGTTTTATGTATGGACTCGGGGGTTTTATATGACACGCATTCGAATAGCACGTTTTATGGAAAGCACTCAACTGCGTCACAGGAGGGTTGTAATAATTTAACGAGACCCATAAACTTGTTGAAAATCGCTGTGGGGATCGAAGGCTACAGCTTGGGACGAAGACATTTTCCAAAAATAGAACTCAAAGCTTTACTCACAAACTCTAACCCGTGACTAGTTTCACTCCTCGTGTCTTTGTTCTTACCTGAAATAGATAAATAAATAAATAAGAAGATAAATACGACACATGAGGGACAATAAAAAAGTTTTGATGGCCACACAGAGAGAGGTGAGGGGTAGGAGATGGACGGACACACATTTCATCCTCGGTTTTCCGTTTTTCCTTTTTCATTTTCTGCCAACTGTTGGAAATGTCGAAAGTCCCTGAATTCAATTTCCAAGAGTAATTTAGAAAGATTATCATCCACTTCAGAAGCAGGGAAATTGGTTGAGAGAGAAGTAGATGGGAGAATAGAGAGAGAGAGAGAGGGAGATAGGTCTTAGAAATAGAAGAGCGGAAACAATTATCGGTTCAAATTTTTTATGCTATGGTTGAAAGCAATTTATATCAAGGACGAGCGGTTAAAGGATGAAAAATACCGCGTTCAACATTCTTCCGTCTTCATTTTCCCTTCCATCCCTACCCCGTTTAAAAGAGAGGAAAATTCTAGTGACACGATTTTTCAAAATTGAGATGGAAAAGAGACGCAAGACAAATTTTTGGTTTCATATATAATTTACGCTATTTTAGTTCCTCTCATCCTTCACCTCCATCCCCTCTCACTACTACCGGTTTTTACCAAGGCAACAAGTGACACGATTTCCTAAAATTGAGAGGAAAATATGAATATCAGAGAAAATGATTTTAGTATAATATTTATCGGATATAAGCCTCTCTCTGTCTCTATCTCTTCACCTCTCGTCACTCTTACCACTTCCAGTCTTTAGAACGGCAACAGTTCTAGTGACACGAATCCTTAAAATTGAGATAGAGAAAAAGGAACATCAGACAAATTTTTAGTTTAATATATATTTTATCTGATATTAGCTTCTCCCAGTCTACACCTTTATCCCTATTACCATTTCCAGTTTTAACTAAGACAACAATTCTGGTGACACGATGTCCCAAAATCGAGGAAAAAGCTGACAAACTGTTTTTGTTTAATATTTACCCTACATCAGCTTTCGTCTCACTCTTCACTTCTATCCCCTCTTACCACTTCTAGTTTTAACTAAGGCAACAATTTTAGTGACACGATTTTTGAAAATTTAGATGGAAAAGAGACCACAAGACAAAATTTTTAGTTTAGTATATAATTCATCTGATATCAACCTCTCTCTTTTCATCCCTCGCCACTCTTACCACTTCTCATCTTTCCAAACAAAACCATTCTAATGACTTTGATTTTCTAAGGTACTTGGTCTTAAAACACAGCACGTTTTCCTGTTAGGTTATATATTCAAACTAACCATTGCGTTGCACTTTTGTTTTATACTATTTACTGTTTATAACTATCTATATTAACAACCTATACGGTGATGTATTAATATTACAACATGTCCGCCATATTTGTTTTCGTTATGTCTGAAAGTAGTTTTCAAGAGGCGAAGAAATCATTTCAAGGACGAGCACCTGAGTGTAAGAATGATTTCCTCCACTTCCTCTTTGTTCCTACCCCCAAAAATGATCAAATTTTTGAGTAGTTCATTTCATAAATACTGCACTTTTCAGAGATATTCTATTTCATAAGTAGTGCACAGTATCAACAGCTTTTATACAATTCAAACACACCACACAAAGTAAACAATCTTTCTACACTTAGAATCAGACCATTTCACTCTCCTCCAGAAAATTTTCTTTTCTTAAATTCTCTCACACTTAAAAAAATTCTAGTGACACGATTTTTAATGTTTAAACTTTTGGCTAGAAGAAATAAAGTGGCGAGGATATTTTATTAACGCTTAGGATGGAGAAGGAAAAATTTTTTTTCCCTACCCCTAAAAATTAAACTTTCGCTTAGTTCATTTCATAAATACTGCACACTTTAGAGATATTCTATTTCATAAGTAATGCACAGTATCAATACCTTTATACATTTCAAACCCAGCCCACAAGAAGTACACAACCTTACAACACTTAAGAATCGGACAAATTTCCACCTTCTCCCACCTCCCCTCTCTTCCTATTAAAATTTTCTTTTTTTACTATTCTATTCCTTTTCTCGAACTCAAAATTCTGGTGACACGTTTTTAATGTTAAACTCTTGAAACCAAGAAGAGAATAATGTGGAATATTTTACCTCTTGTAATTAACATAATTTATTAATAAATTTGTCTTGGGGGGTATTTTAAATAAAAATTCTTCCGTTTCTTTCAAAGTAATGCACACTGAGTGGTGTTTTCATTCTTAAGTGATCAACACTCCCACTCAGAATCTTTCCATAAATAATATGTACAGTAGATTGTATATAAAAATTGTTTTGTCCTTAATAAATAAATAACAACCGACGGCAGACACTTGAAGACCAGACAAAATTTCTCCCAAATTTGGGCTAACACGTCTACAAATTGGTTAGTCTTGGGTTATACTATAACATACACACACTACAATTTATGGAAGGAGAAGGGGACAAAAATATGTTTCCGCCCGGGATCGAACCGGGACCTTCCGCGTGTTAGGATGTGATAACCACTACACCACGGAAACCGTTGTAAGGGTCAAGCCATATCGACGCGTTTTCTTGGTCTGTGTCCAAGACGAGGTGCACCGACTTGTTTCTTGTGTTACAGGCTATTAATACCACCGACCGTGTCCTACTTTCATTTCTACTAGGCGTGGTCGTGATTTATTTAAAACAAGACCAAAATCAAATTTAGGCTAACTTTCTCACTTTCAACTATAATTGTATCAACTGGAAATTGTAGTTTCCGTGGTGTAGTGGTTATCACATCCGCCTAACACGCGGAAGGTCCCAGTTCGATCCCGGGCGGAAACATATTTTTGTCCCCTTCTCCTTCCACAAATCTATTTTGAGTGTCTGTCTATTTGATTATTTAGTTACTCATCAAAGTGTGCATTATTTATGAAAGTACCGGCTCATGTAGTTGTGCAGTACTTTTGAAATGTATTATTTTGTAATTTCTAAACCGACGGACGTGGTATTTGTGTGATCTTATCCATTTGAATGTGTTTAATTTTTACAAATCAGATTCCTAATGAAAGTGTGCAGTATTTATGAAATGGACACCTTGTATAAGTGTATCTAAGTATGAACCTGGGTGGAGCTTCCGATTTATTCTTCATGAGCCGTGGAGGTATCCAGCTGATAGAAGAGAAGGAAGTTCAAAGACTTGAGTGCTAAGAGTGGAAAGATTAGGAAGAGACACGTTGGTACTGTACTGTAGAGAAAACGATCGTGTCATAGAATTGCTTTACGTCATCCATAAATGAAACACAACCTGGGATTTTCCGTCCTTTTAACAAATCCAATTAACATGATCCTGTTGGAAGGGCTTATGTTGCTACTCTTCTTTTTTGAGCAAAAATTTTTCGACGATTCAAAAACTTTATTCCATCCCCCGCCCCCCGCCCCAAAGAAGAATCAAACAGAATGAAACTGAAAAGGTTGAAAAGTCCAGGATTATTCTTTCAAGTAAGAAGAAGCGACTTATTCAAATCCTTTTTGATGGGACACAAATCCGTTTCGAGGAGAAAAGAAAATTTTTTTCCTTCGCCTTTCCTTTCATTTCCGGTGTTGTCTTTTGTGTCTTCCGGAAATTGATTCTCGTTCTCACGACCACAGTTTTTATTAATTTAATTATTTTTGGGTTTGCTGTTGTTGAGAAGAAAATTATTTTGACTACCAAAGAAAGAGTTTCGTAGTACCCAGCTGCTTGAGTCTTGATTAAAAGTCTTCTCACTCAAAGCTGAGAGTGAATATCCGTCTGTCTGTCTGTCTGAATTATGTCCTTGACACCTCTGTAAGTGTATAGCTCTGGCTCATTTCTAAAAATTGTCATATGTTTCAAAAGTATTGCACAACTACACGAGTCGTTACTTTCATAAGTAATGCACACTTGGATGGATAACTAGTTTCAAATATCACGAAAGTGTTCTGGAGCTAGTCTACAACGTACACACAACACAAATTTACAACACAACCAAAATTTCTAGTGACACGTCTTTTTAATGTCTAAATTCTTGAAAAGTAGTTTCAAGGAGGCGAAGAAGTCATTTCAAGGACGAGCACCTGAGGTGTAAGAATGATTTCCTCCACTTCCTCTCTTCCCCTCATCCTACCCCCAAAAATGATCAAACTTTCGCGTAGTTCATTTCATAAATATTGCACACATTCAGAGATATTCTATTTCATAAGTAATGCACAGTATCAACAGCTTTTTATACAATTCAAACACACCACACAAGAAGTACACAATCTTCCAACACTTAAGAATCAGACAAATTTCTTTCCGCTCCCACCTCCAGAAAATTTTCTTTTCTTAAATTCTCTTCACCTTATCTCAAACTAAAATTCTAGTGATTTTTAATGTTTAAACTTTGGTAACCAGAGAGAATAAAGTGGCGAGGATATTTTATTAACTCTTAGAATGAAGAGGGAGAAAAATTTGTTTTTCTACCCCTAAAATTAAACTTTCGCTTAGTTCATTTCATAAATATGCACACTTTCAAGAGATCTATTTCATAAGTAATGCACAGTATCAACGCCTTTATACATTTCAAACCCATACAAGAAATACACAACCTTACAATTAAGAATGGACAGTTCCACCTGCTCCACACTCCCTTCTCTTCCTATCAAAATTTTTCTTTTTACTCAATTCTATTCCCACGTTTTCTCGAACTCAAATTCTGATGACCACGTTTTTAAATGTTTAAACTCTTGGAAGAGAATAATATGGCAGGATGTTTTTATTACCTCTAGTAAACAATTTATTAATTAAAATTTGTCTTGAGGGGTATTTTAAATAAAAATTCTTCCGTTTCTTTCAAAGTAATGCACACTTGGGTGGTGTTTTCATTTTTACAGTGATCAACACTCCCACTCAGAATCTTTCCATAAATAATATGTACAGTAGATGTGTTAACTAAAAATTATTTTGTCCTCAATAAATAAATAACAACCGACGGCAGACACTTAAAGACCAGACAAAATTTCTCCCAAATTTGG
>JADMLL010000335.1:0-22129 GCA_016920875.1 Columbicola columbae
AAAGAGGCAAAGAAGGAAGAGAAACAAGGAAAAACAAGATGAGAGGAAGTAGAAGGAAAATAAGAAAAAAGACGAAAAGAACTAAATGAAGGAAGCAAAACACACGAAAAATGAGAGAAGAAGGAAGTTAAAACAAAGACGAGAATGAAGATGCGGGGTGGTAGAAGGAAATAAGGAAAATGAGGAGAAACCCATAGAACAAGAAGGTAAGGAAGGCACAGAAGAAGAGAATCCGAAGAAACAAAGAAGAAGTCGAAGATGGAAGAACACCTAACAGAATAAATGTTTACGAAATGAGTTCGAAACAAAGGAAAAGGTTATGTAAACACAGAACAAAAACAATTTTCGCGAGGAGACAACATTCCGCTCGCGTCACATGACACACGTCACTACAACTGTTAGACAACCTCAAATTGAGATAAAACTGAAAACGTCATCCGACAGAACGCGAAAATCTCCCGCCCGACCAATTCCACATTCAAACCTAATTCATAATTTACAAATTTCGATTCGTTAAATTTCCCACCGCCATCATTCACTTGGACGCCATCTTTCTTTTCCCCATTTGCATTATTAACTCCTCTTCTCTCTGTTTATCTTGTGGAAGTTCTTGGTACTCCATTTTGAAAATTTCTTTCTCCACGGATTTTCCACGAAATTGATTCGGGTTTCGGTCGATTTGCTTTTTCGCCACTGCTGACTCCACTCTCCGCCATTTTTAACCCCCCCCCTACATCACAAAATTTAATTTTGCATCATATTCACGTTTTTCCTTCCCGGGCCAAATTTCCATTTGCGACTGAGCCACACGACTTACCAAAACAAAGTTCAGCTTTCGACGCATACAGTCCACCCTCAGAGCCTCGTCTGTATGTATATCTGTTAGTCTGTTTCTGTATATTGCCTCATACAGATAGGTTGAGGCACAGGCACGAACATTTTCGTACTGGTTAGGCACTATAGTTGGAGACTTTACAGTGAGCAATCGACATTCCACAAATTTTCACTGGGCCACTCAGTAGAGCTTGGTGGGCCGCAGTTTGAGTACCAAGGTTTTCCTCAAGTTCCTTTGTGTTTGTTAGTCTCACAGAATTTTGGTTGTGCCAGACAGGTCCTCCCCAAAGCTTTTGAAGACTGCTGCTGTTGTTGCTGAAGAGCCATTGGAGATGATCACATTCTTACATAAACATTCTCATCAAACTTTTATCCTTCTTCCCATACTTCAGTACAAGATGACTACTACCCACTTCACTACTTCCCATACCTAACGACTACAACACACTCACTACTCGGTAGCATTTCTCATCTACCGCTCCTAAATATACAGTTCAAATATGTAAAACAACAATATTAGGTCAGCAACAGTGGAAGAGAATTTTCTGTATGAAACAGACTCCCACTACAGCGAAATTCCACTCCTATAGCGCTATAAAACTACTTCAAGTCAAAAACATATGTCATCTTACATTATTTTTAATAGCATTTAGAAATATAAAAAGACATACTTTTTATATACCTAAATCACACGCAAAACTATTCATCTTATAATATTATTATTTAATTTTTAGAAATATAAGAAGATATATAATTTTGTCAAAAATTTCCTTTAGTGTTAGTAACGTTAGTACAATCACTAAGTTAGCTATTTCAGGTATCGGGACTTAATACTCATTCCCCAAAGTTGAAATCAGGTGTTTCGCGAACTTGACCCAACACTGATGTTGATGTGTCAAACTAAAACAACAGTAGTGGTTAGTTCAAACGTAACCTAACTTGGCACTCGAGAGGCTTCATCATCAAAGCCAGAAAGGATGTGTGAAAGAGTCTAACAAAACCCCAAAGATCAGATTTTCATGACACAAAACGAGAGAAGTCACACGAAACAGCAACCGGAACACACAAGTGTCTGCGAGAAAACTGAGTCACGGACGCGTAGCTGATATAACAAACGCTCATGACACCTGAATCGTTTCCGTTATCTCTGAGTGGTAGTGAGAGTGTAAGACAAGAATGAGGTTCCGGAGTCAGCAAAATCTGATGATCGAATTTGATCGAAAATAAACAAAACGCGACAGTAAATAAGTTCTAAGGGAACACAAACAATATTTTCATAACACAAACTGTCATGGCGACGGTTTTGAGGAGAACAGGCGGGCGGGGAGAGAAGGTGTCACCGGCGTGGAAATTCAACGGGAAAACCGGAAACAGTTTCACGATTCCCACCTGACTCGATTTTTATTATTTACTTGCTCGAATATTTAATCAAAAAAAAATTTTCCGAGGAGGCGGGGAGGTGAACGTGAGGAAATCGACTTGGTATATACGCGGTGGAAACACCCGGAAAACCGTGGGAGATGCGAACGGGTTCAAAGCAAACGTTCAACTAACGATTCCACGCGAATGCGAACGGCGAAACCTTCCGCTTTAACGCCGTTTTCTATTCCTCTCTCTCTCTCTCTCTCTTCGGCCGTCCTTCTTTTCTTTTCCAAATTTTTCTTTCCTCATTATTAGCTGGGTTTCATGGTGATAAAATCGTTTTGGTGTGTTTCCTTTCCCCGTGTTGCCCCACTTTCCCTTCCTTTTCCTTTTGTTTACCTATTATCGCTTTCGCTGTAATTAAGACTTCTTCGTGTAATTGACGAAACATGAGAACTTTGGTTTCCTGTGGTAGTTAAACTTCTTCTTTTATCTCTCCCCATTTATTTATTCACAGCCAATGACCACCGGAAGTGAATGACGGAAACCAAATTTGAAAAACAAAATGGCTCCGAGAACTGCTAACCGAAAAACGAAACGCTGACGTTATTTTTGGAGCTCCAACTCTTAGTCAGGTGCTATGACCACTCAAACCTCGACCCCGGCCGTGAGATCATCTTAAAAGTGTGCATTACTTTTGAAATGGATTTCCATCAGTCAAGTATGTAGATAAGTGTGCAGTATTTATGAAACAGGGTGGTGTAGAATCGTGCAACAAATCCCGTGTGTGAAATGATGTTCGTCTGAACGGGTGTATGAGTTCCTCAGGACATTGTGCATCATTTATGAAAGATTTTAGGGGAATGAGAGAATAGTTAATAACTCCTTTAGAGCAGTGTGCAATATTTATGAAAGTAGCTTTTCAGAAAAGCCAGACGAGCGTATAGTGATTGTAGAATGAATTTTCCAATTTCGAACTAATTCATCCCGACTGTGTCGTTTGACTTACGAAAATGACTACCCAAGTCATTGTGCAATAATTATGAAACGGATACAGTACACCAGTGTGCATTATTTATGAAATAAAATGGAGAGCAAGGTAGGAAAATAAATATCTGGCTATAACTTTCGATTAATTGATATGAATCAACTCTCCAACTTATGATTAATGCGTTTCGCAAAAGCTAACCATAAGCTCTTTAAGGATAAAATTGATTTCATATATTATGAATACTTTTTAGGAGAACATTATTTCATAAATATTGCACACTGTCGAATAGACTATTTCAAAAGTAATGCACAGTTTTAGGAGGACTTCATTTCATAAATAATGCACACTGTCACACACCTGTTCAAAAATACTGCACAATTTTAGGAGGACTTCATTTCATAAATATTGCACACTGTCGAATAGACCAAAATAGAAAAAATACTTTTCAAAAATAATGCACACTATTGTATTAACTATTTCAGAAGTAATGCACACTATCAGAATAAAATTGATTTCATATATTATGCGTACTTTTTAGGAGAACATTATTTCATAAATATTGCACAGTATCAAATTCAAAAGTAATGCACAGTTTTAGGACTTCATTCCATAAGTATTGCACACTGTCGAATAGACCAAATTAAAAGTAATGCACAGTTAGGAAGAATTCATTTCATAAATAATGCACACTATTGAATTAACTGTTTCAGAAGTAATGCACAGTTTTAGGAGGACTTCATTTCATAAATATTGCACACTGTCATAAAGGCTATTTCAAAAGTACTGCACAGTTTTAAGAAGAATTCATTTCATAAATATTGCACACTATCAAACAGACCATTTCAAAAGTACTGCACAGTTTTAGGAGAACTTCATTTCATAAATAATGCACACTATTGTATTAACTATTTCAGAAGTAATGCACACTATCAGAATAAAATTGATTTCATATACTATGCTTACTTTTTAGGAGAACGTTATTTCATAAATATTGCACACTGTCAAAGGCTATTTCAAAAGTAATGCAAGAAGAATTCATTTCATAAATATTGCACAGTATCAAATTCAAAAATACTGCACAGTTTTAGAGGACTTCATTCCATAAATATTGCACACTGTCGAATAGACCAATACAAAAATAATGCACAGTTGCATCTAAAGGAAAACCGTGTAATCAGAAGCCCCTTCACAGTACGGATTACCTGTCTTCATGATAAGTCTGTATGGCAACACGGCCTAAAACGTTTGTCTGAATTCTTCAAGGTGAATGACAGGAGCGACGTTTGCTTACAAAACACAAAGTCAGCAAAATCATAATCAAAACATTCGACCAATTATAATTATTAATAATTAGACACTCGGGACTGTTTAATTAATTAATTAATTAATAATAACAAAAGAAAAAAATTTTAATAAAACCATAATTTGAGTGTAACAATAACAAAAAAATAATTCGGATTAATAAATCCGCTAAGCTCGAACCTGCCAATTAATGACGTCATCAAACAAAAGAACACTCGAGAAGCTACGCCACTGCTATAATGAATACGACGGGAAATTGTGTAACCCTTTAACCCGCCCCACCTACTCCCATCTCTTCCTCATCCACTTCAATTTTCCTTTTTTTGATTTTATTTCCAATTAAAACTTTTCTTTTCTCGTCTTATTTATTGTTTAAAGTTATGAACGATAATAATAATAATAAATAAATAAATTCTCGTTATTTTCCCGCCAAAAATAAAGAAATTCAAATTCATTATTGACTTGAATGACCTGAGTAAGCGATTATTTCAATTTGAAACTGAAAACAAAAGTTTCCCGCCTTTTTTCTGTTTAAAGTTATACGTGTTTCCGGTTACGATTTATCTTTTTATTATTCACTTTTACCGGTTTTTGGTTTATTGTCGACGCCATTTTATTCCTGTTTTGCTGTTGTCGTATTTATTTAGTTGTTAGTTAGAGAGATATTGGTGTTGCTCGAATTTTGATTTATTTTGTCAACCCAAAGTAATATCGTATATACGTTACGGTAAAAGTGATAAATCAGGCGAATATATATAATTTCCGGTGATTATTCATAGTCACCAAGTAACCCTGGTTATGACAAATTATCGAATATTTATCACATTTACCGGTTAGTTTATAAAATCGCAAACTCGCGATCTAAGTAAAGTTTAATTAAATTCCCCATCAAGACTTATTGATTGTGTTGACCGGTGAATGTGATAAATATATAATTATGTCACAGTATAACTGACAAATCAAGCGAATATATATAATTTCCGGTGATTATTTATAGTCACCGACTAGCTTTATTTAATATGACAAATTATCGAATATTTATCACATTTACCGGATAGTTTATAAAATCGAAAACACGCAATCTATTGTAAGTAAAGTTTAATTAAATTCTCATGTTATTGATTTCATAGACTAGCCGGTGAATGTGATATATAATTATGTCACAGTATAACTGACAAATCAAGCGAATATATATAATTTCCAGGCGATTATTCATAATCACAATCAAAGCTTTGTAAATGTGACTTCTTGCTGAGTATTTATCACATTTACCGGATAGTTTATAAAATCTCCAACTAGTAATCTGGGAAAACGTTTACTAAACTCCCATTCGAGTTAGAAATTTTAAATACTAGCTATACTATATTTTAAATATTAGCTATAGCTATGTGATAAATATTAATATTTATCACATTTACCGGATAGTTTAATAAACCTTTACTCAGATTAAGAGTTGAGTATTTTATAATATTTTATAAACTATCCGGTAAATGTGATAAATGTGTGATACAAAAGATGATAAATCAGTCAAATATATATAATTCCATGCGATTATTCATAATCAGAATCAAAGCTTTGTAAATGTGACTTCTTGTTGATATTTATCACAATTACCGGATACTTTATAAAATCTCCAACTCGTAATCTGAGAAAACCTTTATTCAACTCCTCTATTTTAAGTTGGAGGTTTTATATACTAGCTGGTGAATGTGATAAATATTCATCGATTCGTCCTATTTACCGAGCTCAGTTGGTGATTATGAATAATCGCCGGGAATTATATATAAATGACGGATTTTTCCTAACATACATTTGTCACATTTACCGGATATTTAATTAAATCTTCAACTCGTAATATGAGCAAACATTTAATTAGCTCCTAATTATGAGTTGGAGTGTTTATAAACTAGCCGGTAAAGGTGATAAATCTGTCGAATATATATAATTTTTGGTGATTATTCATGGTCACCAACTAACCTTGGTTACTATGACAAATTAATGAGTATTTATCACATTTACCGGATAGTTTATGAAATATTTAACTCATATTAACTCTATGAACAAACACTTATCGAACCTCCCATTATGAGTTGGGGATTTTATAAAATACCCGGTAAATGTAATAAATCTGTCGATTACATATTTTACAGCCACATTTATCACATTTACCGGATTGTTTATGAAGTATTCAACTCGTAATATGAGCAAACACTTATCGAACCTCCCATTATGAGTTGGAGATTTTATAAAATAACCGGTAAATGTAATAAATCTGTCAATTATATATTAACATTTTATAGCCACATTTATCACATTTACCGGATAGTATCTCCAGCTCATAATGAAGAGCTGAATAAATGTTTGCTCAGATTACGAGTTCAAAATTTCATAAACCATACGGTAAATGTGATAAATGTGGCGGTGAAATATATAATCGACAGATTTATTACATTTATAAAATCTCTAACTCATAATGGGAGGTTCGATAAGTGTTTGCTCATATTACGAGTTGAATATTTCATAAACTATCCGGTAAATGTGATAAATACGATAAAGGTGACAAATCTGACTAATATATTGATGTGTAATTCCAGGCGATTACTCATAACCACCAAGTACGTATAGTAAATGTGAAAAATGTTTGAGTATTTATCACATTAACCGGCTAGTTTGTAAAATACCCAACTCGAAATGTGAGCAAACTTTTATTAAATTCCTACTACGACCTGGAGGTTTTATAGACTAACCGGAGATTGTAAGGAAACGTGATACAAATGTCCCACAGCAAATGTGATAAATTTGGCGAGTTCGTATGTCACCCTCGGCGATTATTCATAATCACCAACAAACTCTGGTAAATGTGATAATATTACGAACGGTTACCTACAATCAACACGTCCTCTTATCAACAACTTTGTGAATTCGAATACGGAATTCATTTCATAAGTAGTGCACAGTTCTTTGGGGCGATAGATTCATTTCATAATTATTGCACACCACCTTCACGACTGATTCGTCATCTAAGTCGATATTTATTCATTTAATGAGTGTCTCCAGGGCCTGACGTCGTTTTATGTATGGACTCGGGGGTTTTATATGACACGCATTCGAATAGCACGTTTTATGGAAAGCACTCAACTGCGTCACAGGAGGGTTGTAATAATTTAACGAGACCCATAAACTTGTTGAAAATCGCTGTGGGGATCGAAGGCTACAGCTTGGGACGAAGACATTTTCCAAAAATAGAACTCAAAGCTTTACTCACAAACTCTAACCCGTGACTAGTTTCAACTCCTCGTGTCTTTGTTCTTACCTGAAATAGATAAATAAATAAATAAGAAGATAAATACGACACATGAAGACAATAAAAAAGTTTTGATGGCCACAGAGAGAGGTGAGGGGTAGGAGATGGACGGACACACATTTCATCCTCGGTTTTCCGTTTTTCCTTTTTCATTTTCTGCCAACTGTTGGAAATGTCGAAAGTCCCTGAATTCAATTTCCAAGAGTAATTTAGAAAGATTATCATCCACTTCAGAAGCAGGGAAATTGGTTGAGAGAGAAGTAGATGGGAGAATAGAGAGAGAGAGAGGGAGGGAGATAGGTCTTAGAAATAGAAGAGCGGAAACAATTATCGGTTCAAATTTTTTATGCTATGGTTGAAAGCAATTTATATCAAGGACGAGCGGTTAAAGGATGAAAAATACCGCGTTCAACATTCTTCCGTCTTCATTTTCCCTTCCATCCCTACCCCGTTTAAAAGAGAGGAAAATTCTAGTGACACGATTTTTCAAAATTGAGATGGAAAAGAGAACGCAAGACAAATTTTTGGTTTCATATATAATTTACGCTATTTTAGTTCCTCTCATCCTTCACCTCCATCCCCTCTCACTACTACCGGTTTTTACCAAGGCAACAATTCTAGTGACACGATTTCCTAAAATTGAGAGGAAAATATGAATATCAGAGAAAATGATTTTAGTATAATATTTATTGGATATAAGTCTCCTCTCTATCTCTTCATCTCTCTTCACTCTTACCACTTCCAGTCTTTAGCAACGCAACAGTTCTAGTGACACGAATCCTTAAAATTGAGATAGAGAAAAAGGAACATCAGACAAATTTTTAGTTTAATATATATTTTATCTGATATTAGCTTCTCCCAGTCTACACCTTTATCCCCTATTACCATTTCCAGTTTTAACTAAGACAACAATTCTGGTGACACGATGTCCCAAAATCGAGAGGAAAATGAAAAGCTGACAAACTATTTTTGTTTAATATTTACCCTACATCAGTTATCATCAGCTTTCGTCTCAGTCTTCACTTCTATCCCCTCTTACCACTTCTAGTTTTAACTAAGGCAACAATTTTAGTGACACGATTTTTGAAAATTTAGATGGAAAAGAGACCACAAGACAAAATTTTAGTTTAGTATATAATTCATCTGATATCAACCTCTCTCTTTTCATCCCTCGTCACTCTTACCACTTCTCATCTTTCCAAACAAAACCATTCTAATGACACGATTTTTCTAAGGTACTTGGTTTGTCTTAAAACACAGCACGTTTTCCTGTTAGGTTATATATTCAAACTAACCATTGCGTTGCACTTTTGTTTTATACTATTTACTGTTTATAACTATCTATATTAACAACCTATACAGTGATGTATTAATATTACAATATGTCCGCCATATTTGTTTTTTCGACATGTCTGAAAGTAGTTTCAAGGAGGCGAAGAAATCATTTCAAGGACGAGCACCTGAGGTGTAAGAATGATTTCCTCCACTTCCTCTCTTCCCTTTCCTACCTCCAAAAATGATCAAACTTTTGCGTAGTTCATTTCATAAATACTGCACACTTTCAGAGATATTCTATTTCATAAGTAGTGCACAGTATCAACAGCTTTTTATACAATTCAAACACACCACACAAGAAGTAAACAATCTTTCTACACTTAAGAATCAAACAAATTTCTTTCCTCTCCCACCTCCAGAAAATTTTTTTCTTTCCCTGATTCTCTTCGCACGTTATCTCAAACTAAAAATTCTAGTGACACGATTTTTTAATGTTTAAACTTTTGGAAACCAAGAAGAAAAAGTGGCGAGGATATTTTATTAACTCTTAGGATGGAGGAAGGAGAAAAAAATTTTTTTTCCCTACCCCCTAAAAATTAAACTTTCGCTTAGTTCATTTCATAAATACTGCACACTTTAAGAAGATTCTATTTCATAAGTAATGCACAGTATCAACAGCTTTATACATTTCAAACCCAGCCCACAAGAAGTACACATCCTTACAACACTTAAGAATCAGAACAAATTTCCATCTGTTCCCACCTCCTCTCTCTTCCTATCAAAATTTTCTTTTTCCTATTCTATTCCCACTTTTTCTCGAACTCAAAATTCTGGTGACACGTTTTTTTAATGTTTATACTCTTGGAAACCAAGAAGAGAATAATGTGGCGAGGATATTTTATTACCTCTTGTAATTAACATAATTTATTTAATAAAATTTGTCTTGAGGGTATTTTAAATAAAAATTCGTTTCTTTCAAAAGTAATGCACACTTGAGTGCTGTTTTCATTTCTTAAGTGATCAACACTCCCACTCAGAATCTTTCCATAAATAATATGTACAGTTGATTGTATTAATACAAAAAAATTATTTTGTCCTCAATAAATAAATAACAACCGACGGCAGACACTTGAAGACCAGACAAAATTTCTCCCAAATTTGGGCTAACACGTCTACAAATTTAGGTAGAAGTCTTGGATTATACTATAACATACACACACGACAAATTTATGGAAGGAGAAGGGGACAAAAAAATATGTTTCCGCCCGGGATCGAACCGGGGACCTTCCGCGTGTTAGGCGGATGTGATAACCACTACACCACGGAAACCGTTGTAAGGGTCAAGCCATATCGACGCGTTTTCTTGGTCTGTGTCCAAGACGAGGTGCACCGACTTGTTTCTTGTGTTACAGGCTATTAATACCACCGACCGCCGACCGTGTCCTACTTTCATTTCTACTAGGCGTGGTCGTGATTTATTTAAAAACAAGACCAAAATCAAATTTAGGCTAACTTTCTCACTTTCAACTATAATTGTATCAACTGGAAATTGTAGTTTCCGTGGTGTAGTGGTTATCACATCCGCCTAACACGCGGAAGGTCCCCGGTTCGATCCCGGGCGGAAACATATTTTTTTGTCCCCTTCTCCTTCCACAAATCTATTTTGAGTGTCTGCTCTAGTTTGTTTGATACTAGTTACTCATCAAAGTGTGCATTACTTATGAAAGTACCGACTCATGTAGTTGTGCAGTACTTTTGAAATGTATTATTTTACGAATTTCTAAACCGACGGATGTGGTATTTGTGTGATCTTATCCATTTGAATGTGTTTAATTTTTACAAATCAGATTCCCAATGAAAGTGTGCAGTATTTATGAAATGGACACCTTGTATAAGTGTATCTAAGTATGAATTTGGGTGGAGCTTCCGATTTATTCTTCATGAGCCGTGGAGGTATCCAGCTGATAGTGGAGAGAAGGAAGTTCAAAGACTTGAGGTGTACTATTAGTGGAAAGATTAGGAAAGAGACACGTTGGTACTGTACTGTGTGAGAAAACGATCGTGTCACTAGAATTGCTTTACGTCATCCATAAATGAAACACAACCTGAGATTTTCCGTCCTTTTAACAAATCCAATTAACATGATCTTGTTGGAAGGGCTTATGTTGCTACTCTTCTTTTTGAGCAAAAAAATTTTTTCCACGACGATTCAAAAACTTTATTCCATCCCCCGCCCTGGCCCCAAAGAAGAATCAAACAGAATGAAACTGAAAAGGTTGAAAAGTCCAGGATTATTCTTTCAAGTAAGAAGAAGCGACTTATTCAAATCCTTTTTGATGGGACACAAATCCGTTTCGAGGAGAAAAGAAAATTTTTTTCCTTCGCCTTTCCTTTCATTTCCGGTGTTGTCTTTTGTGTCTTCCGGAAATTGATTCTCGTTCTCACGACCACAGTTGTATTAATTTAATTATTTTTGGGTTTGCTGTTGTTGAGAAGAAAATTATTTTGACTACCAGAGGAAGAGTTTCGTAGTACCCAGCTGCTTGAGTCTTGATTAAAAGTCTTCTCACTCAAAGCTGAGAGTGAATATCCGTCTGTCTGTCTGAATTATGTCCTTGACACCTCTGTAAAGTATATAGCTCTGGCTCATTTCTAAAAATTTTCATATATGTTTCAAAAGTATTGCACAACTAAACGAGTCGTTACTTTCATAAGTAATGCACACTTGGATGGATAACTAGTTTCAAATATCACGAAAGTGTTCTGGAGCTAGTCTACAACGTACACACAACAACACAACCAAAATTTCTAGTGACACGTCTTTTTAATGTCTAAATTCTTGAAAAGTAGTTTCAAGGAGGCGAAGAAGTCATTTCAAGGACGAGCACCTGAGGTGTAAGAATGATTTCTTGCACTTCCTCTCTTTCCCTCTTCTACCCCCAAAATGATCAAACTTTCGCGTAGTTCATTTCATAAATACTGCACACATTCAGAGATATTCTATTTCATAAGTAATGCACAGTATCAACAGCTTTTTACATTTCAAACACACCACACAAGAAGTACACAACCTTACAACACTTAAGAATCGGACAAATTTCTTCACCTCCATCAAAATTTTCTTTTCTTAAATTCTCTTCCACGTTTTCTCGAACTCAAAATTCTGATGACACGTTTTTTAAATGTTTAAACTCTTGGAAACCAAGAAGAGAATAATATGGCCAGGATATTTTATTACCTCTTGTAATTAACATAATTTATTTAATAAAATTTGTCTTGTGGGGTATTTTAAATAAAAATTCTTCCGTTTCTTTCAAAAGTAATGCACACTTGAGTGGTGTTTTCATTTCTTAAGTGATCAACACTCCCACTCAGAATCTTTCCATAAATAATATGTACAGTAGATTGTATTAATAAAAATTATTTTGTCCTCAATACATAAATACCAACCGACGGCAGACACTTGAAGACCAGACAAAATTTCTCCCAAATTTGGGCTAACACGTCTACAAATTTAGGTAGAAGTCTTGGGTTATACTATAACATACACACACTACAAATTTATGGAAGGAGAAGGGGACAAAAAAATATGTTTCCGCCCGGGATCGAACCGGGGACCTTCCGCGTGTTAGGCGGATGTGATAACCACTACACCACGGAAACGATGTGTGTTAATTGCTATAGTTACCGTTCTAACGAACCGACTAGATAACACATGGACGGGTCAAGTGTTTGAAGTGACTATGATAATGAAGAATAACAATCAACATTTCTAAATACTTCAGCGGGTGACAAATTAACAACTTCAACATCTCGGTTTGACCTCATTTCATAAATAATGCACACTGAGTATGTGAATCAACCCATCTCAAAAACAGAGGACAAATCAGTGAAGAAATCATTTCAAAAGTTCTGAACACTAATTTCATGTTTCAACTTCGTAAATACTACTCAACAATCCTTTGTCTTCATTTCAAAAGTAATGCACAATTCGGTGAAGTTCTTTAATTATTGTACATGCTATACCAAGACCTCATTTCATAAGTACTGCACACTTGTCTAAATTAATTTAAAAACTAGCGCAGACACTACTCAGAAATCTCTTTCATAAGTAATGCACACTGATAACAATTTATTCTACTACATTCACAAAGACCTCGTTTCATAAATATTGCACAGTTCATTGAACATTTTATTTGGGAAACAGTACACTCCTCTATGAAGATGTCATGAGGTCCGCAAGTCTCATGTAAACTTTTTCGTGTCGGTGTTAGTGGAACTAACTCTCACGCTGCCTGAGCACCAATATTTTAAATTCACAACATATGAACTTCAGTGGTAATCGTCCATATGTAAATAAGTATAAGATCGCCAACGACCCATGCGCAATAATTTTCGAATGTGACGTCACCGGCGCTCAGCCAATAGTGTTTGTGAATATTCCAAGGCACCACTCTGGGGTCATCGGCGGCGTTTTTATGGTCCCACAGTGCGGCCAGCGGACGTCATAGTGTTAATAATCCACACTGGATGCTATTCTCAACAGCTGGACTGATTTTTACGACATAAACATTTCCATAACTGGAAGAAGAATTGTTTTCAAGGTCACAGTCATCGCACAAAACCAAGGAAGACAATGGATGTCGTACTGCTTCCATTTCGAACCTGAAGACCTTCAAGCCGGGACTCATTGTTTGGGTGAAAAGCGGAACCCGGCGTGGGACTAATAAGTTCCGATTGGAAGACTTAATTGAAACGAACATGAGACAAAAGACTTAATTAATTCAGTATTACATAATTAACATGGTGACGTCATTCAAATTTATTGAAAGCATAATCATGACTCTTATAAAAGAATTTGGATCCCTCAACATAATTAATTTGCGGTATTGTGATTAGCAAGCAACGTTTTGACAGCCTCAACATTTATATATTTAGAATTAATAACCTATTACATAAGAAAACGTTCGAGGTGATCGCGTGAGGACGACAAAACTGAACAAAAACACGTTGAACGTTCATATGTTTCCGTGGTGTAGTGGTTATCACATCCGCCTAACACGCGGAAGGTCCCCGGTTCGATCCCGGGCGGAAACATATTTTTTTGTCCCCTTCTCCTTCCATAAATTTGTAGTGTGTGTATGTTCTATTATTTAAGACTTCAACCTAAATTTGTACACGTGTTAGTCCAAATTTGGGAGAAATTTTGTCTGGTCTTCAAGTGTCTGCCGTCGGTTGGTGTTTATGTATTGAGGACAAAACAATTTTTTTGTATTAATACAATCTACTGTACATATTATTTATGGAAAGATTCTGAGTGGGAGTGTTGATCACTTAAGAAATGAAAACAGCACTCAAGTGTGCATTACTTTTGAAAGAAACCGAAGAATTTTTATTTAAAATACCCCCAAGACAAATTTTAATTAATAAGTTATGTTAATTACAAGAGGTAATAAAATATCCTGGCCATATTATTCTCTTCTTGGTTTCCAAGAGTTTAAACATTTAAAAAACGTGTCACCAGAATTTGAGTTCGAGAAAACGTGGGAATAGAATAGTAGAAAAGAAAATTTTGATAGGAAGAGAAGGAGGTGGGAGCAGATGGAAACTTGTCCGATTCTTAAGTGTTGTAAGGTTGTGTACTTCTTGTGGGCTGGGTTTGAAAAGTATAAAGGCGTTGGTACTGTGCATTACTTATGAAATAGGGTCTTGTTGAAAGTGTGCAGTATTTATGAAATGAACTAAGCGAAAGTTTAATTTTAGGGGTAGGAAAAACAAATTTTTCTCCTTCTCCATTCTAAGAGTTAATAAAATATCCTCGCCACTTTATTTCTTCTAGCTTACCAAAAGTTTAAACATTAAAAAATCGTGTCACTAGAATTTTTAGTTTGAGATAACGTGCAAAGAGAATTTAAGAAAAGAAAATTTTCTGGAGGTGGGAGAGAAAGAAATTTGTCTGATTCTTAAGTGTAGGAAGACTGTGTAATTCTTGTGTGGTGTGTTTGAAATGTATAAAGCTGTTGATACTGTGCATTACTTATGAAATAGAATATCTCTGAAAGTGTGCAGTATTTATGAATGAACTAAGCGAAAGTTTGATTATTTTTGGGGATAGGAACAGGGGAAGAGAGGAAGTGGAGGAAATCATTCTTACATCTCAGGTGCTCGTCCTTGAAATGACTTCTTCGCCTCTTTGAAACTACTTTCAGACATAACGAAGAAACAAATATGGCGGACATGCTGTTGTATTAATACATCACTGTATAGGTTGTTAATATAGATAGTCATAAACAGTAAATAGTATAAAACAAAAGTGCAACGCGATGGTTAGTTTGAATACATAACCTAACAGTAAAACGTGCTGTTAAGACAAACCATGTACCTTAGAAAAATCGTGTCACTAGAATGGTTTTGTTTGGAGAGATGAGAAGTGGTAAGAGTGGAAAGGGATGAAGAGAGAGAGAGGTTGATATCACATAAAATATAGTATAGTAAAAATTTGGCTGATGTTCTCTTTTTCATCTCGACTTTGAAAAATCGTGTCACTAAAATTTTCTTTTCTTTTGGAAGGAAATTTGTCTGATTCTTCAGTGTTGGAAGATTGTGTACTTCTTGTGCGGTGTATTTGAAATATAAAGCTGTTGATACTGTTCATTACTTATGAAATAGAATCTTGTTAAAGGTGTGCAATATTTATGAAATAAAGTACGAAGAAATCGTCTTATTTGTTGGGTAGGAAAAGGGAAGTGGTAGGAGACAGGAGGAAGAATTGGATGAATTTATTCTTACTTCCTACTTGCCAGTTTTTAAAAATAATTTTGGCTCCACCTTAACACAAAACAAAATTTATCTTAGGACAAACAGTGTGATTCGGAAAATCGTGGCATTAAAATTTTCTTGGGGGGGATATGTCGGTGACCTGAAGAAGACGTGGCGAAAGCATATTTATATCCAATGTGTTCGTCTTTGAAAAGTTCTTTCAGACATAACGAGAAAGCATACAACGTGGTTTGAGAAAATCGTGTCACCAGAATTTTTAGTTGAATTGAAGGAAATACAATTTTGACAGAACGAGAGAGATAGAAGTGAGAGCGAAATTTGTTTAACTCTCAACTCTTCGTCTTTGAAACGAATTTGAAGCAGTGTCACCAGAAACACGAGCTACCAACTACCATTTTGTTAGAATAATCCAAAGAACAAACGCAAATAAAACTGAAAAGAGAAGACAAAATCAGACCGGATGAGGATGATCAAAAAAGGTTTTGAATCCCTACCAGAGGAAATCAAAGACAAGACCGATGACAGGAAGTCCTGAAGCACCCATCCAAGGCTAAAACCACGATAAGAGGAAGTAGAAAGAGAGAGAATAGATAAGGAATTTATTAAAATAATGAATGAAATCAAATAAACGTTCAACAGAAGGGAACATTCGTAGATAACCTTTTCCAATCAGATAACGAAACCCAAGAACGATGAGAGAGGGAATAGATAAGACAAAAATAGAGGGAGAAGAGATAGCGCGTGTGATAACACCCCAAACGTGGAGTTCACATTCGGGAATATCGAAAAAGCTGTGGGACGACGACAGGAGGAGGAGGAAATCTTTGATCTTCCATCTTTTAGTCACTAACAACTAATTCAAAGTTCCACGAATGAAGCCAATTATGGATTATGTAAGTCACTCATCCCAATTTCCAATAAAAAGCTTCCGAAAGCTCACGTCAGCGATTCAATTCCGTTCCATTCAATTAGAAATCCATTTTCTAATAATATTCTAGTTCTTCGAATGGGGCAAAAGTTCAGTCTGGTCGACTGATCGACTTTTATTTTCGAAATGATCGCTGTCGAGGATTTACACTTCCAACAGGTTTCCTGATTCTGAGGGTGTAAGCTTTGTCAGCAGTGAAAGTCTGTGCAAACTGTGAAAGTCACACAGAAACACAGTCCGTCCGTCTGTTTAAAATTGCTGTAGTGACAAACACCGCAGAATCACCCGATTTGGGGTTTTAGAAAGAAGATTCAAGTATGGTTCACCAATCAATTTATCTAAAATGGCGGATATTCTGTTGGTTCTGGATAATCCAGAAGCGTTGTACTCCCATGGGAGGTCACGATCACAATAAGGCTTACAACAGAGAAACTGGATAATCTGACACAGCTCTACACTGTAGTTTTATTTTAGTTATGAGTTCGAACTTACTCTATTACTACAAGATGGGTACTACAACCGATATCAGTGAGAATCAATGACTAACTGTATCTACTTTGCTGTTGTGGTGGGTTGTCCAGGAATGCAGAAGGAATAAACCAACCCTCTTGGGTCTCTGACTGCTGTTTTTTAGATGCTTCGTCAGGCAGCTAATGTGACGGAACTTCACACTTCGATGTCTTTCAGGTCCATCGAAGGATGTTCCAACACCACAAAGGTGCTACCTGCGACAAGGGTAGTTTCACCCGAGTCGGTATAAATGCCTCCGTGAACCCAAGTCAGAAGTTTGTAGTCATAGTGCTCAGAAGGAGTTCAAGTAGAAAGGGTCAGTAATCAGTCGGACAAAGTCCAAGTTTAGTGTGTATTAGTACCCAGAGGTAAATCCGAGTAGTACCCAGAGGTACTAGTACCTAGGGAATCCAAATCAGTGCCAGAAGTCAAAACTGGTGTCAGACATGGAACAGCCGGAAGGTCTTATTTCACTACAAATTAAATTGCTGCCAGAAGTTGGATTGTCTCTCCCTAAATTCGATTTTTCATAAATACTGCACACTTTTACCTGCAACTAATTTCATAAATATTGCACACTTGCAACTAGCTTCCTAGATAAACAAAATGAGAGGAACACACAGCTAAGAAACAATTTTCTGGTACTAAAAGCGTTCTGTGACACCATTTCCTAGAGTGTGTCACACAATCCCACAGTCCGCTAAACTAATCCCGTCAGCCCGTTTTATCTTTTCCTTCTACAGCAAATCCTCAAATTCCAGGAGGAATTCCTCGCATGTCAGAACATGAGACTTTCCACGTCAGAACGTCACTCCAAACTCGAGAATATTTCAAAACGGAAAAAGGAAAAAAGGATTTTCATTCCGTGTGACACACTTTTCCAGTAAAAAAAGAGGACGAAGGGGGTGAGGTGGGGGCACAACAGGAAAGCCAACGTTTTTTTGAAAATGAAAACAAAAAAAGTCCCAAGTCAGGAAGAAAATGAAGTTAATTTAAATTAAACGATGGGAAAGCGGAAACCGCGGGCTCTAGGGGTGGTGGGAGAGCGGAAATGGGTTTCTCTCGTTTCCGACTTTTCGATAGAGCCGTAAATGAATCTCACACGCATCGTCAAATTTAATGGCGGCCCACTTTGGCCCCGAAAATAAATATTTATCGAATTTCAAAACTCATTATCTCATGTCCTAAAAAGAGGACAGGGGTTAATTATAGAGAAGGAACTCAACTTCCGGTCCATCGATTATTCTTGTTACAGCTTCAGATTACAAACAGATTTTGTGGGGGTGGGGGAAAGCTACGTCGAACCTTACCTTGGGATCTGGAGGGCGATTTCGTCCAGGCTGTCCGAAGGATGGAGCGAAGGCTTTTCGAAAAGCCGTCCCGCTCCGGCGATGATGGCGTTCGTGTAGTGTCCGTAGACGGGTCTGGATTCCGAACGGGTGCTGCTCGGAGATGGAGGAGCGCAGTCCCGGTTCATTTTCATGTGGTTCTTCATCCTCTTACTCTGCTCCTCTCTCCGGAGGTTGTGAAATCGAAAGAAGAACATCGACATTTTGCTTCGAGTGTTTGTTTTTAATCCGATTTGATCATAATTTCCGGGTATAAGTCAGCACAAGTATACGTTCGATTGGTTATAAACTGAAATCCAACTCGCATTAGGTGAGGGCGAAAATTTAGGCGCGAGTGTCGTCGTCGTTTCTCTATTTTGGGAATGGCGGCTACCATTCTAGACAGAATCAAAGAAGAAGCAAACACAAAACGTCCAACTTAAGTACATATCGCCAGAACGAAAACCACTTCAGCAGACCAGAAACCTAACCGGAAGTCGTTAAAAAACTTTCCCACATCCTCCTCCCCCGACCAACAGGCAAAATCGCCATGACAACAGCTCATCTGTTCCGTTCAAGCATTCTCACAGTCTCAGATTCAATTTACCCTCGCTGTCCGTTCGCTCCTTTGTCTCGGGAAACCTTTTTCTAAATGTCAAAGGTCAGCCGACGCCATCTTCTTTTCTACATTTTACTTTTTATATTTTATCGTAAAAGAAGCTTTAAATATTTTTTTTTTAAGCGGCGTTGTTTGGCTGTTGGAAAATTAGCAGATGGGGGGGTGTGGGGTGTGGTTGGAGTCAAAATCCATCTCTCGTTCGCATGAAAGGAAAAATTCTGAAAAACTTTCCCATTTAAGGAGTTAAAATGGAAAAGTTTTTGGGGGGGTGGGAAATGGATTGTGACCGAGGCTCCGCTTCTAGACTTAATCCACTTAAACTTTCTATTATGTCCCGCCGCCATCTTGTTTTTTTTTTCCCCTCGTCCCCGAGATTTTTCCTTTTGTCTCCACTTCTCGTCTTCTTCTTGTAGCAAACGACAACAACAAAAAAAGGTGAAAGTGGAAATTATTTTTGTTTCGTTTTATTTTTTTCACCCCCATGTCTCCCTTCCCCCCGCCGCCTTCCTCCTAAATTCGTTACTGCCGAAATTTCGTTTTTTCTCCAAACTTCCTGTTACGTGCGGGAAATCGAATTCGAACAAAATCAAGTGAAAAGCGAGAACAAGAGGAAATTTAGCCGGCGCTGATTTAACGGGGACCGGAAAACAAAATTTTTCCTCCCCTCCCCCAAATCACCTTCTTCAAGTCTCCTTTTACGCGGAATGATTTCACAACCCTAAACTTAATTTCCAGCTATTTCATCTATAGCTGGGTCTTTTTTTACGCGTATCGTTTACGCAATGAGACCAAGTCCCCTCACTTCGAATTTCTATTCGTTTCATAATTAATGCACAATTTGAACAGAAGTTTAGTTTGAAAACAATCCAAACACTTAACCGGATCTCATTTCATAAGTACTGCACACTTTCAGGACATCAAAAATTATTCTCCAAAGCAGCGTATATTGAACACGAATATGAATAAGAGAAGTCATGTCAAAAGTACTGCACACTTGTGTGTAAGAACCTATTCTTAAACTTTTACTCAGAAATTCATTTCATAAATAATGCACAACAGAACCGCAAAATTATTGAGAAAAGCGTTTCGAAAATATTGCATCACTCGTTTTATTAATATTCTACGATTTCCTAATTGAAATTGGTTTCAGAAGTATTGCACAAGGTCGTTTCATTAATACTGCACAATTTTAACCTCAAAATTTGTTTCCTAAATAGAGCACGAACGTTCATGACCCAACTGTTCTCAAAAGTAATGCACACTTAAGAGAATCCCTCGTTTTATTGCCACTACATACTTGATTGAAATTACTTTCAAAAGTATTGCACAAAGTCATTTTATTAACACTGCACAATTCAACGATAAAGTGTGTTTCAGTGACAGTGCACACTTTAATCACTAAATATTTCTCAAAAGTAATGCACACTTTAGAGGATTACTCCTCGATTTCAAAAGTATTGCACAAGTTCAGCGACAGAATTTGTTTTATAAACAGCGCACACTAACGACTCAACTTTTCTCAAAAGTAATGCACACTTTGAAGGATCACTCGTTTTATTACCGTTGCTTACTCGATTGAAATTAGTTTCAAAAGTATTGCACAATTTAACGCTAAGTGTTTCAATGAGAGTGCACACTTTAATGACTCAGTTATTTCAAAAGTACTGCACACTTTATAGAGTATAACTCGTGCTATTAATATGGCTCACTTTTATGATTTGAATCAATTTCAAAAGTATTGCACAAGGTCATTTTATTAATACTGCACGATTTTAACGGTCAAATTTGTTTTTGAATAGCGCACACTTTAATGACTTAACTTATCTCAAAAGTAATGCACACTTTAGAGAATTATTCCTTTTAATAATAAGACACACTTGAGTGAAGTTGATTTCAAAAGTATTGCACAGGTACAGCGACAAAATTTTTATGAATAGCGGATACTAATGACTCAACTTTTTTTCAAAAGTAATGCACACCTCACAGCGTTATTACGCATCTCAAGATCGTGTAAACTCCTCATCGACGCCATTTTTAGTTTCTGCCACGGCTTTGTGTGTTGTGGTTATCCTAACCTGACTACCTCACCCACAATCCAGGTATGAGTGAAGATGTTAGTGTCCAAATAGCCACTATCACCGAGGTCATGTCAGATCCTCTGTCACCGTCTTCACTCAACAGGAAAATTTCACTTCGGAAAAACATTTCCTTCCTTCTTCCACCCCCATCATCCCCTATTTAAGGGAAGACATATTTTTGTAGTCAGAACCTTTGACAAAGAAAATATCCTCTGGGATATGATCACAAACCTCCCTCCCGACTTCCTTTTCCGGGGTTTGTTTTCGCAAACGAAGCTAATACAAACAACATCGCTGACGCGAAGGGTTCTTTGAGTCATTTTACATACTCCGAAGAAAGGGATGAAAGGCTGTCGGGGGAGAGGGGGCGAAAGTTTGGGGAACTCAAACCTCCAGTTTCTGACCCGTGGATGGATCCTTCTTGAGAATCTAAATCGTAAGAAGATTGATTCGGTGATTGGGAAGAGGAAAGCAAAACAAAATGGCGTCGTTGAGTTCTTGGGATAAGCTTGAAACGTCACAGTCACAGTGAGGGCGTTTCGAGTAAAAAAGATTCCGACAGGAACGGTCAGCAAGATTCTTCCTCCTCCTCCAACCACTTCCTTCTCCTCCACCACATCTCCTCACGAATTAAAATTATTCAGAAGGTAACAGATGTGAGAGGAAAATGGTAATCAGCTGACATGTTAACCGGAAGTAGTGCTGAGCTTTAAGCAAAGAGCTTCGATGATAACCTGACCACAACCTGAATCTGTGGGTGGAAGGACTTCCGACAGCAATCTACAAAAATTGTGTCTTTGCTTGGGAAAATGATTTGA
>JADMLL010000337.1:0-12045 GCA_016920875.1 Columbicola columbae
GTCGGGTGAGATGTCAGTACATAATTCCCGCCAAAAAGTTTTTAAAAATTTTATCTACGTGGCTCTTAATCTCGTTTTCACCCTTGGGTACAACAGGATGTGGAAGAGGATTCGAACTCACGACCCTAACTTCTATAGTCGGGCCCTTTAACCAATCCAGCACATAATAAAGGAAATATAAGTATATAATAATATAATAAAAGATAAATATGACAGTAGTAGATGATGATAATGGCTGGTGAATTAGGAGAAAAGTTAAATTTGACGAGTGGGTGAGAGCTAAAAATATTTAAGAGGCAACAAACCGACTACAATCACAAACATTCGAAATTTTCTAAACA
Organism: Columbicola columbae; assembly: GCA_016920875.1. NCBI lineage: Eukaryota > Metazoa > Arthropoda > Insecta > Psocodea > Philopteridae > Columbicola > Columbicola columbae. Next base: position 342 of record JADMLL010000337.1, read on the forward strand.
TAAAATTATTTATTTATTTACTTTCAATTTTTAAATAAAAGCTTTCTGATTTCTGAATAAAGGTACGTCTAAAATAATCTAAAAACATTTTGGGAGATCAGTGGTGTAGTGGTTAAAGCACCCGACTATAGAAGTTAGAGTCATAAGTTCGAGTCTTCTCCCGCATCCTGTTATACCCAAGAGTGAAAAACGAGATCAAAACCCAAATAGATAAAATTTTTGGCGGGAATTATGTACTAACACCTCACCCGACTCATAAGCAACCCATGTCATAGATAAAATATAAACAAAACTTTCCATAGAATATCAAAACAACAACTCAAATCGGAAGACAATATAGGCAAATAGATATTGGAATATACAGGAAGACAATCTCACCCATCTACAGAGATACAGTATACAGGCAAGCCGCCAAATAATGAAAAAGTAAAGAGGAAAATAAGCTCCCGTGGTTTAAACTTAAAAAGCTTAAATTTTAATTTGAAAATAAAAATTCTTGCCAACCCTTTAGTAAACTGAAGGGTTGAAATTTTCACCCTAAGTTCTTCCACATGAAGGACGCGCGGGGGATCTTTTCCTCAATTTTATTCCAGAAAATTTTCCTTTCGAAAAATAACTCGATATACCGTATATATATAAAAAATATATAAAATCTTTTATTTCAGTCCGAAGTATGAACGTGACATTTTGGGGGAAGCTGAGGGAGAGAGTGAGGCGGTTGAGAATAATATTTCTCTCCATTTTTGGGGGAGGTTTAAAGCAAAATCCTTCTTAGTATAAGAAAATTTTTGTTTTCTTTTAAACAACCCCCTGTCTTTTCATCATCCCTTAGGTCCGGGAGGAGGTTTCGATATAAAACATGAATAAATTTCTGTATAAATGGTTTTTAATGGGAAGAAGGAGTGGTAGAGGGGAAGGTAAAGAGCAACGGTTTGGCCTCACCTTACACCACAAGATTTCTTAATTTTTTCCTTTCCCACCCGCCCCCTCATAGCGCGGAAAGAGCTTTTACGAGTCCTTTTGAAATTTTTAATAACTTTTCACTGAGGGGTTGTTTTTAGATTCATTCCTTCCTCCTCTTACAAGGTTTTGCTTTGATGTAATTCGGAAAATAGGCGAACTTCTTTTATAATCAGGTGGAGGGTTGAAATACTTTGTCACCGACCGCACTTCTAAAACAGTCGAATGGCAGCAAAACGTTCAGAAATTGTAACTTGTATACTTCCGGTCCGTGATGTTAGTTCCTAATTTAATAGAAAACAGTGGTGAAGTCAAGCGAGAGTGTAATAAGAAGGGATAAATACAGCAGCGGACAGAGGCATATGTTAGTTATACTGTATATTAATACAAAAATATTATCTACTTCAACGTATAGTTTCAGAAAGTAATAACTATACAGATGTATGTTTGGGTGGTAGCTCAAATAAACTACAACCGATTACTCAGACACAATGTATTCTTCCAAACTCACTCACACGACTACTTGCTATCATCACCACAACCACCCTTCCCTACCCTCTGAGTCATTCATTGATATCGACACAAATTGATGCATCAACTTATACTTGTTTGCACATTTCTTGCTAACAAATACTATAATAGTATATAAGCTAATATAGACAGATAATTTACAAAGTTTCATTTTCAAAACTCATTGCCGTTACTGAGTTGAGTATTTTGAAGCAGCCGACAAAATGGTCGTACACGACTAAACCCTCGGTTTTGATCAGTTCAGTACAGTATAACCTAAACAGTATAAACGATAAAAGCATTTGTTTGTTTTAGTATAACCGGATAACCCGTTTCTTCAAACGAAAACCATTTCCACAGTGTTCAAACCTTTTCAAAACGTTCCCTACGTCTCCTTTCCTTCTAGCAAACCTAACAAAGGCTGGAGATGGAAGGTTTTGCCAGAAAAGGTTTTCATATCAGCAAGAAAGGAAGAAGAAAAAAAAGGGAAAAAAGGAAGGCAGAGAAAAAAAGGAGAAAAAAAAATTAAAGAGGAAAAAATAAGAGAAGAAAAGTTTTAAAGAATTCTAAAAGTTTTCTGACGTTCTAGGGAGAGGTGAGCGCCTATCGGAACCGAGGGGTATAAACATGCATGCGCACAATTGGGGGCAGAAAGGCGGAGGATTCCCGCATTCGAACTGATTCTGAGTCAATATCTAGAGGAGATCGCTTGTGTTTTCTGGGGGCTATTCCATTTCTCTGCCCACCCCTCAAAAATTTTTGGAAATGAAACAACAAAAAAGACATTCCGAGGAATCAGCATTCGTTTAAATCATTCCTGCTGTTGCTGAGTATCTCGAACCTTTTGAACCTTCTCTAAACCCCCAACCACCACCCCCCCAAAAAGGAAGAAAGAATTCTTTTAGCACTGGGCAACCCTGAGTCGTTTTAATTTTTTTTAGAAAAACCGGATTTTTGTTTAATTTTAAAGTTTTGGAAACTTTTTTTTTGTTTCCGAGGGGAGAGAACAGAGATGAAAGACGAGGGATGCTGGAGAGATGATGAGGGGGGATGAAATTCATTTTAGAACTTTCTAGAAATTTTTCACGAGAGTCTGGAATTTTCTTAGATTATAATTTATTTTGTTTAATGAATTGCTTTCTTTCTCTTTCCGTTCGAGTGTCCGTCTGTCAGTCAGCACCATTTTGACTTTTTCCTTTATGTGATGTCCTCAGAGCTCATCTTTTTCATTAAAGAAGGAACCGGGAGTCTGAGGGTATAATTGCGACAGTTTTCCCGGAGAGTTTTCTTTTGTTTTGTCTTCGTGGTTCTCTGGCTTTAATATTTCTCGTTTCAATTTTGTTTCTTCGTGAGTTTTAAATCTCTGATTGCTTAGATTGCTGTTGGACTTTTCCCATCATTATTCAATTAAAACGCTTCACAGAAGTTTGAGAATCATTTAACCGACCAGAGTTGTTGATTAGGACTTCATCACTAAAATCCAAAACTGAACATTTCTCGGGTTTCTTTGTTTTCGATTAACCTTTAGTCTTTTGTGTTTTCCTTCCTGTCGTTTATTTTTTCCCCCCGTTTTTCTTTTATTTCTTATTTCCCTTCTTTCTTTAGAAATCCGTCAAAGTTTGTTTTCTCTAATTTACAATTTTCCGTTGGAGATTTTCTTCTTGTCTTCTTTTTCTACTCATTTTTCTGATTATTAGAGGGGATTACTTTTATTCCTGTTTTATTGTTTTAAATAAGTTCCAACGGTTTTTTTGGAAAGCTGTTGTATCAGATAACTGTTGTGGTGGATGAAATTATTTGCAGTTTCTTCGCCCAAAAAGGTTCAGACTTTTTCTTAAATCAGAAAAATCATGAGTACCTTCCAACCTTTGGGTAGAGGAGAGCTATCCCGGTTACTATTACCTCTGGTTGGGTTACTTAGACTCCCTTTGGAGCTTTGGATGGGTTTTGGGTGGTCAGTAGGTATATAAGTCCTGTTATGACTCTGAGGCGCATAAGGCGTCTACAATGGTCCGCTATCGGACACAGTTGAGGGCTTTTTTCTTTGCTGTAGTCCTCTTCGATTGTTCGCCCCTACGTCTTTCTAGGTCTTTCTTGTGGATTCCAGTCGAGGGTTTGTTTTGAGATCTGTCCTGCCCAATCCACCTCCATTTCTTCGCTGTTGTTTTGCGTTTTTAAGGACTTAAATGGTTAGTAGTGCTGTTGAAATAACCTATATTCTTGAATATTTGAACAAAATTTGGCCTCTTAAGATCATACAGCTCTTATTTCTATACAAAGCCTGAAAGACCAATTAAACTTTATTTTCGTTTCTCTGACGTACAAAACTGACAGCAATTATGTAGACAGGAAGTAGATATTTTGGAAGCCGTTGAAAGGCTCCATCTCTTCCTGATGGTACTCCAGCACTTCAACATACTTTCACGCTCATCACTCAGACACACTGTTCGATTCTGTATTGTAGGAACCGGAAATGAATCTACTAAAGTCATTACTTCCGGTTGTATAATAGTCTAATTAGCCCTGATTACAATTCCTCTTACAATTAGTATGGGTTCTACCACCCACTAAGGTGGTCATGTTTTTCAAAAATTTTAGAGTGAGGAAATCAAAGTAATGAAAACCCTGCCACACGATATCTTCTTTTGAAATAGAGTATGAATGCTACCGACTGAATAAAAAAAAAAGTCGAGAAACAACCCCAAGTGGAAAAAAAGGGGCGAAATTGGGTCACTATCACACAAGGGAGGAAAGTGCGATCCCGTGTTTTTCCAGAGTTATTCTATATCAATGCATTAACGGCAAGAGGGTGACATAGCTTAACGGATTCAGGAGGCTCATTTGGTTTGATGTCGCGCTTTTTATTCTATATAAGGGGCCCTTCTATAACGCGGCGAATTGGCATACGGAAGGATTTTAGTCCCAGAAAACTTGTTAAAAATAAAGACGTGGACTCAAATAAGACGGGTTGTCTCCCGAAATCTTGACACGAAAGTTCTGGAGAAAGTGAAAGCTCTGTACCTTATTCGGGTGTCCTAGATCGAAGCTTTGATTCACTCGGGTAGTTGTTGCGCTTTATCCTGACATCCATTTTGTGTGATGATCGGATGACACCTTCGGAATGACAGCTTAGTTTCCGTCTCGAATGTCTGAAAGTTATACAGTTACTATAGTAACAGTTTCGAAATGGTTTTTAATAGAAAGCTCGTCTTGGAGGAGGTCTTTTCATTTTCCTCTAATCACATTCAAAGGAATAACTATTTCTACAGTACAGGAAGCATGTCAGTGCATGAGTAGTAGCACGTCAGTGGAGAAGAATAAAAAAGTGAAACATGTTTGAGTGCGTGTTTGCGTACATTAAAAAAGGAGATGTGGGGGTGGCGAAAGATGTCGACCGATGGGAGAACTGGTTGTGAAAATGTTACCATCATTGGGAAAGTTAATCCTCTTAATAGATTCCAGCCCCTGTGACTTTCTCTTCCTTTTCTCCAGCTCTGATATTCTCACTTGCCTTTTCCTGCTCTTCGATTCACATCCTCCCGGCTTGGGACGAGAAATTTGGTTTCAAGTCTTTGTCACCTAAAAACAAAATTTTTCCTCAGACAAAAACGAAGTGAAGGATTCTTCCAGTTAAGAAACTGATGTAGTTTATGAGGTATTTTTATAAATATATATTGAACTTAACATTGTAAGCTTGAAGTAGATAAAAATCTGTTTAATTAGATAATATAGCAAAATACGAAGACCTCTACCCTGTCTGTGTTTACTGTTGTACCTACTCTATGACTACTCTAGACCTCAAGCTCTCTAGTAAATTTTAAAACGTGGGAACATTCTACCGCTAATAACATATACTAGGATTCATATACTAAGTATATGTTTCGGTATGTGGGCATATAACACATGAACGTATATACATTTACGTTATGGGTTACTAGAATGATTTGTCCTTTAGTAACCCAACTAATAACCAGGAGTTAGGAATACTAACTCATATTTTGAATATCTGGAAGGTCTGTAGTTGAGTGGTTAGAGAACCTGACTATCCAGGTATTGATAGGGAGTTTGAGGCTCCTCAACATCCTGTCAAAGACAACGGTGGGAAAGTGCCAAAATCTAACTCAAAAGACAGAAACTTTTCAAAAGTTCTGACAAATATGAAGAACAAAACTCATAGAAGAAGAGGACGGTGTTTTTGGGTCAAACAAAATGGCTTCCTTTCGAAAATTTTTCAGTTGTGAATTTTGCAAATCTATCACATCTTCATTGAAGCCGAACACGTAAACTCTTCACTTAAGCAATCTGCTGACGTTGAAAGAAGATTAGGATATTTCAGTAAGCTCATACATAAAGCTTTTCAAGGACCTTTTGCCTTTTTATCCTCCCTACCACCCCTCCCCCAGCCGCCTTCCTTCCTTCCCTTTTCTTCTTCCTCTTCCTCGCCTCTCTCTCTCTCTCTCTGAATGTATACACAAATTGTTTCGCGTCCGGGTTTTGTTTTCTAAATTTTCACTTTTCCTACTAGAATAATCAGGAAATCAGAACGAGAGGTTGGTGGTGGCGTGAAGAAGAGACAAAGCGGAAGGGTTGATTTAACACTTGCGTGTCGATTTGTTTTTCTTTTTCGGAAAATTTTGGGTTTAACTTTAGAAAAATCATCGGCGGGGCTTCGCTTTCACCGGAACAAATTCCGTTTAAAGAAAAAGAAAAGAAAATATAAATTGACGCTGGGAAAAGGGGAAGGAAGAGATTTTCTTTTTCGTTTGAAAATCTTCTAAGAAAAAGTTTCATCCCCCTTCTTCAGGTTCATCCCTAAGATTTGTGCTAAGCATTTCAACTGTCAATGAGTATCGATCAATTTGAATTAGGCTTCTTTCCCCCGTTTCCCTTTTTATCCATTTCTTCTGCTTTTTAACGGGTTTAATTTTTGAAGGGTGTGAATGATTTTCCGAAAATGTTTTCCTTGAAAAGGAATGATTTACACTTCCGGTTACGAAAAGGTTTCGGTTATTATCCGTAGGCATTCACATTCGCCTAAAATATAAACAAACAAATAGAACAACCGTTTAGAAATTCACTTGGTGACCTGCGTTTTTATACTTTAGCTTTGAGTCGTAACCACCCTTAAGTATAACCGAACATATATTCATGACTATACCTTCTCTATCAAGGTTCTTTGACCACTATACCACAGGTCTATTAGTTGGAAGTTTTTTAAAACTTTAATACAACCTTAAATTCTTTGCTTGTATAGATACCTATCTTTGCATCTAATTAGATTGCCTAAACATAGGTTTGTAGATTAGTTCTCACAACAGTTTAAATATAATTTAAGTTACTTCCTCTACCTCCTGTATTCAAACATTCCTTGACACAAGTAGACCACGAAGGTGACACATTTTGCAAGAGCAACACTCAAAAATTTTATAGCAAAGAATTCAAATACTTCTTACCTCAGTTGTGACCTGAAACTTTTATTAACAATACACTAGTATAATTTATAAATTACTTACAATAAATGTATATAATATGTATACATTATAATAATAACACAAATACTAATAAAAATCACAATCATCATCGCACTGATTTTGAGCTACATCACACCACCAACCTCACACGAATGCCAAAAGACTAATAAACGACCTGAACTAAGTGGAAGTTACACTCTCAAACACAGTCAGCTGCGCGCGTTTTTGTTAGTTTCATCTTTAGTCCTTTTTAGCTAATTACATTACACTTATGAAGGTCATGGCGATTCCAAATCTTTTAAACCTATTTGACTCTGTAATGAAACGAGCTGATTGATGCCACTTCTGACACTAAAATATGTAATGAAATGGCTGCTCAGTTAGAGAGAATGGTGTAGACGCTTTCTTTCTTCTTTTTAAACGTTTATTCAAACTTATAATTTCGTTCTTTCTTTCACACCAGTTCTGTAGGTGTCCTCAACCTTACTGCAATTCTTGCCCTTCATCAGCTGGCTTTCCTCAGCAACCTGTCCCCTCTAACTCAACTCATCATGGATCAAGGCATGATTATCACTTGTCTCACCCTTGATACCAGATAATTATCTTATCTTTTGCTGATGAAGGTTAATTATATCATTTATCACCGAGTTGTCTCTTATCTAATATATAACAACCCTTATAGTCGCCTAATGACTGACTCAAAACCCTCGAATTCTATATTTTGATACAGATAACCCAAAAAAGTGACCCAAAAACCTTATCTATAGTTGCTCCATGATCAACTCAAAATCCCTAACCTAAGATGAGTGTCTCTAAGCAACCTCAGGCACTGACTGCTCAGATCATTACGACCAATATTTAGTGCCCCAATTAATATTAGAAGAACTTATTTATTTTAAACCAAATTCTCTGTGATGAGTTTAAAGATTTTCGCGGCTGTTGTTATTAACGTTAGTATATAGTTTGTGACAGTCGAAACCGATTCTTGTAGTAGTGAAGGTGCCTATAGCTGTGAGAGAAGCTGAAACCTTAACGAAAGGTAAGTGAATGTTTGCTTCAGAAACTTGGCCAAAATTTATTTACTAACCCTAATTAATTCACTTAGCCTTTGTTGAGAGTTGGCAACACTAAACAGCAGTGGTATTAGAGATTTTGTAGTAACTACTCATGTTACAATTAAATATATAATTTGAGAATCATTTAAGGAACAATTTATATATAACCAACCTTGCTGTACTTTATTATTGTCTAAGACCCCTTTGGAGAGTATATATTTCATTTTGGGTTTATAAATTTCGATCACACCTTAGTATCTATAGTATCCGCCAAAGTCCTTCTCGAATTAGCGGATGAGGGCGTTATGACAAATTTCCGAGATGCCTGAGACAACCTGGTGACTAAGCGGGAAGTTCGTGGTGTACTGGTTAAGTGCCAGACTAAGAAGTTATAGTCGCGAGTTCAAATCCTCCTTGCATCCTGTTATACCCCCAAAAGGGTGAAAAACAGGATTGAAACTCAACTACAACTACAACTATATTGATTGTAAGCAGACATGATAGATTTTAAACTTTTGCTAAGCTTAATATGTTTTACTAAAACAGTATCAAGAATTTGCGTCGAAATGATTGGACTATTGATCTTATGGGTTATATCGACAGATGAAGCAGTGTACCCAATGAAACCCAAGTTTCGATGAAATAAAATTTTTGGAGATATCAGGTTTCGTGATTTAGTCCACAACTTCACTTGCCAAAATCCCAGAAGGTTAACATTCAGTCAAAAACTGAGTATCAGTAGTGACAAGGCAACAAGTCAATATTTAGTGTCACACCACCGGAAATGAATCGAGTAGAACGCAATCTCATGTCTTAAGAACTGCTAGTATGTATTTGCTACAGTCAAGGATCGCTGAGAGAGAATTGTTCGAAAGCTTTGAAATGAATACATCCTCTTCCCAATAAATTGATCTGAAAGGTTCAAAAATGCGGGAAGTGTGAAAATTAAAATTATTTCTAAACCGGAAATGGTTTGAGTAAAATCAAATTTATGGATAACCTATATAATAAAAGCTCCGTTTCTGACCGTCATTCGTTTCTGCGTTTGTAAAAAAAGAAAAATCTTCTCTCCCATCTATCCAGCAATTTCAGTTTCAAAACAGACACAAGAAAGCTCCTCCTCTAGCATCACACAAGAAAGGAGAGAAAAACCTGAAATGAGAAGAACCTGAATCCATATAAAAAGAAGGAAAAAAAATCTTTAGAGATATACAGGCCGACGCGATAAAAGCGAACCAGAGAGAGAGAGAGTCGGATAAATGGATGAAGAGGAAGAGAGAGAGAGAGAGAGAGCGAAAAAAAAGTTGAGAAACTTGGGGGCTGAGGTTTGAAACGAAGCATGTCCGCGTTGTATAAGGTCCCAGATATGAGCTTTCGAGCAAGCTCCATCAATCTTTGTTCCGCGGCAAGAAAAAGCAGATATTTGTCTTTTTCCTGACGTCCCGTCGCCCCCTGGAAAAGCTTGCCGCTTTCCTCAATGTGCGGCTAACTGCGGGCGGGACTAGACGCTTTCGGATTTTCCTCCCTTTTCCAGTGTTTTCGGTTATCTTCGGTTATATCCGGTCATCTTCGACTCGGGCACGATATTTTCTATAACCATTTTCTCTTCTTTACGGTAAACAGTTTAAATAAGAAGAATATTCGGCGGCGGTTGAAAGACTTCTTCTTCTCTTCGGGCGAATTCATTCTTGGACTGTTATAAAAAAAGGTAAATAAGAAGACAAGAAAAGTTTTGCATGATTTTTTTGGTTTTCTACTGTCCATCTCCTCTTTCATCTACTACCAACCATCTTTCCCAACATTCTTACCTTTTCTACCTTTCTTTCCTCTAACCAATCCTCAAACTTATTAACAAAACTCATAAAACATTTTTCAAAAACTTTTCCCTCCATCTTCTAACTTTCCCTTCTTTCATCTTCCATCTTCTTGTCCTAGGAGAAAAAATTTTCTTTTCCATCTTTCTTTTTGTTTTGTGTGTCAAAAATTCTGTAGATGTTTTGTCATAATTTATAGGTTTAAGTGTTGTTCATATCTACTTCCATCTTTTCGACTACTTTTCCGTCTTCTTTGTTTGTTTGTCTACTAGTTTCCATCTATTCTGTGATTTTCGCGAGTTTTCCTATGGTGATGACGTTTTCAGGTGTTTTACGGTTGTGTTTGATGATTTACCGTGTTTGTGACTCGGGTTGTTGGTGTTTTGTGTCAAGAGGTGAGGGGTGGGTTAAGGGTAGATGTGTATGGTGAAGGGGGTAGTTGGAGGGTGATAGTGACAACTTCAAACCGAAGATGTTTCTGCAAGTTTGATCGGTTTCTTTGGTATGTTGAGTGATAGCGCGAATAACTTTACCGCCGGTGATTCGATTCGGTTTTGTGATTTCCTTCTGAAGCAGTGTTCTGTCTTTTCGAGAGAGTGTTTTGAGTACCTGTCAGGTTTCAGGTACGCCTGTTGTGTTTTGTGTTTTGCTTTTGGAAAGTTTTTCCCGAGAGCCTCAGGTTAGGTTTTGTTAGTTTCGTGCTACCTCCTTCACCCCCTCCCTCCCAACTATTTCGATTCCACTTTGATTTTCTATCCATAAACCCAACCTAAAAACTCAGGTACAGGTATGCTAACCCACTATCACCTTCAGATCAAACTCAACCAAACTTTAATCACTCGTGACTAGCCGTCGCTAACTTCAATCTCTCAAATTTCAAATTTGCCTGATTCACTCCCCCCCCCCAAACTAATTCAACCTCTTCCTCACAATACATAATCATTCATACATAAACCCAAATCAAAAATACATAAATACATAACCATAATCACCTTTCTCGCTCCATCGAATCCAAGCTATTAATAAAACCCCAAAAATTAATTGGATAATATAATTAGCAATCAAATCAACAAACCATAATCCGATAATTACAATCATCAATATTATTATTATTATTATTATTAGCAATCACCGTCTCATAAACAATAAATAATATTTATCAATAACAAGTTAATAACAATCCGATAGGAAACCCTCCTAAGTAATAACTTAGCGAGAGATTCACAGGGAAAATTTTTCTTCTCCGGTTTTTTGATGAATCCATTTTTAAATTCATTACCGTTAATTAGCTTTTATACTAATTGAAACGCTTATACTCCTTGTTATCATCAGTATTATACTATTACATAAATATAAAATAATTTAAGTCACGATGAAAGAGGGAGAGTGAAGGTGGTGTAGTGATATAGAGCCAGATGAGAGTATTAATACTTTGGTTTGAGTTTTATAATTTCATCGGAAGATATTATTATCGCTATCATTTTATGGTTTTATATTTATTTATTTATTTATTTGTTTGTTGTTTATTTAATAAATTTTACTTAGGTGAGGTTCTTTATAAGTGGCGTAGTGTTTTGATTCATTTTGACTTATCACTGTTATTGGTTTGAAAATTTTTATAAATTTCTTTTTGCTCTTATATATATTATTATTTATACTATTTATTTGTTTGTATTTCATTGTTTATTTATTTTTGTCAGTTATTCACGGAGTCAGTTGGCGGTTTCGTTGAGGTTAATGTGATTTTTGTTTTGAGTTTCGTTTCTTTGTTCTCATTTTGGTTTTATAATTTATAATTTTAATTATATATTTATTTGTGTTTTATTATTAATGATATTTATGGTTTCGTTATTTATTTTTGGTTTATTGTTATTTTTGTTACGTTTGAGTCGTT
>JADMLL010000338.1:0-29569 GCA_016920875.1 Columbicola columbae
ATAATAAAAGATAAATATGACAGTAGTAGATGATGATAATGGCTGGTGAATTAGGAGAAAAGTTAAATTTGACGAGAGGGTGAGAGCTAAAAATTTTTAAGAGGCAACAAACCGACTACAATCACAAACATTCGAAATTTTCTAAACATAAAAATTATTTATTTATTTATTTACTTTCAATTTTAAATAAAAGCTTTCTGATTTTCTGAATCTCTTCAAAGGTACGTCTAAAATAATCTAAAAACATTTTGGGAGATCAGTGGTGTAGTGGTTAAAGCACCCGACTATAGAAGTTAGAGTTAGAGTCGTGAGTTCGAGTCCTCTCCTGCATACTGTTATACTTAAGAATGAAAAACGAGATCAAAACCCAAATAGATAAAATTTTTGGCGGGAATTATGTACTAACACCTCACCCGACTCATAAGCAACCCATGTCATAAATAAAATATAAACAAAACTTTCCATAGAATATCAAAACAACTCAAATCGGAAGACAATATAGGCAAATAGATATTGGAATATACAGGAAGACAATCTCACTCACCTACAGAGATACAGTATACAGGCAAGCCGCCAAATAATGAAAAAGTAAAGAGGAAAATAAGCTCCCGTGGTTTAAACTTAAAAAAAGCTTAAATTTTTAATTTGAGAAAATAAAAAAATTTCTTGCCAACCCCTTAGTAAACTGAAGGGTTGAAATTTTCACCCTTAGGGTTCTTCCCGCGCGAAGGACGCGCGCGGGGACTCTTTTCCCTTCAATTTTATTCCAGAAAATTTTCCCTTTCGAAAAATAACTCCCGATATACCGTATATATATAAAAAATATATAAAATCTTTTATTTCAGTCCGAAGTATGAACGTGACATTTTGGGGGAAGCTGAGGGAGAGAGTGAGGCGGTTGAGAATAATATTTCTCTCCATTTTTGGGGGAGGTTTAAAGCAAAATCCTTCTTAGTATAAGAAAATTTTTGTTTTCTTTTAAACAACCCCCTGTCCGTCTCTTTTCATCATCCCTTAGGTCCGGGAGGAGGTTTCGATATAAAACATGAATAAATTTCTGTATAAATTGGTTTTTTAATGGGAAGAGGAGTGGTGGTAGAGGGGAAGGTAAAGAGCAACGGTTTGGCCTCACCTTACACCACAAGATTTCTTAATTTTTTCCTTTCCCACCCGCCCCTCATAGCGCGGAAAGAGCTTTTACGAGTTCCTTTGAAATTTTTTTAAAATAACTTTTCACTGAGGGGTTGTTTTTAGATTCATTCTTTCCTCCTCTTAGAAGGTTTTGCTTTGATGTAATTCGGAAAATAGGCCAAATCGAACTTCTTTTATAATCAGGTGGAGGGTTGAAATACTTTGGCACACCGACCGCACTTCTAAAACAGTCGAATGGCAGCAAAACGTTCAGAAATTGTAACTTGTATACTTCCGGTCCGTGATGTTAGTTCCTAATTTAATAGAAAACAGTGGTGAAGTCAAGCGAGAGTGTAATAAGAAGGGATAAATACAGCAGCGGACAGAGTGTTAGTTATACTGTATATTAATACAAAAATATTATCAACTTCAACGTATAGTTTCTGAAAGTAATAACTATACAGATGTATGTTTGGGTGGTAGCTCAAATAAACTACAACCGATTACTCAGACACAATGTATTCTTCCAAACTCACTCTCACGACTACTTGCTATCATCACCACAACCACCCTTCTGAGTCATTCATTGATATCGACACAAATTGATGCATCGACTTATACTTGTTTGCGCACATTTCTTGCTAACAAATACTATAATAGTATATAGCTAATATAGACAGATAATCTACAAAGTTTCATTTTCAAAACTCATTGCCCGTTACTGAGTTGAGTATTTTGAAGCAGCCGACAAAATGGTCGTACACGACTAAACCCTCGGTTTTGATCAGTTCAGTACAGTATAACCTAAACAGTATAAACGATAAAAGCATTTGTTTGTTTTAGTATAACCGGATAACCCGTTTCTTCAAACGAAAACCATTTCCACAGTGTTCAAACCTTTTCAAAACGTTCCCTACGTCTCCTTTCCTTCTAGCAAACCTAACAAAGGCTGGAGATGGAAGGTTTTGCCAGAAAAGGTTTTCATATCAGCAAGAAAGGAAGAAGAAAAAAAAGGGAAAAAAGGAAGGCAGAGAAAAAAAGGAGAAAAAAAAATTAAAGAGGAAAAAATAAGAGAAGAAAAGTTTTAAAGAATTCTAAAAGTTTTCTGACGTTCTAGGGAGAGGTGAGCGCCTATCGGAACCGAGGGGGTATGGGCAAAGCATGCGCACAATTGGGGGGCCTTGCGAGAAAGGCGGAGGATTCCCGCATTCGAACTGATTCTGAGTCAATATCTAGAGGAGATCGCTTCATGTGTTTTCTGGGGGGGCTATTCCATTTCTCTGCCCACACCCCCTCAAAAAATTTTTTTGGAAATGAAACAACAAAAAAGACATTCCGAGGAATCAGCATTCGTTTAAACCATTCCTGCTGTTGCTGAGTGCCTCGAACCTTTTGAACCTTCTCTAACCCCACCACCACCACAACCCCCAAAAGGAAGAAAGAATTCTTTTAGCACTGGGCAACCCTGAGTCGTTTTAATTTTTTTTAGAAAAACCGGATTTTTGTTTAATTTTAAAGTTTTGGAAACTTTTTTTTTGTTTCCGAGGGGAGAGAACAGAGATGAAAGACGAGGGATGCTGGAGAGATGATGAGGGGGGATGAAATTCATTTTAGAACTTTCTAAAATTTTTCACGAGTCTGGAATTTTCTTAGATTATAATTTATTTTGTTTAATGAATTGCTTTCTTTCTCTTTCCGTTCGAGTGTCCGTCTGTCAGTCAGCACCATTTTGACTTTTTCCTTTATGTGATGTCCTCAGAGCTCATCTCTTTCATTAAACAAGGAACCGGGAGTCTGAGGGTATAATTGCGACAGTTTTCCAGAGTTTTCTTTTGTTTTGTCTTCGTGGTTCTCTGGCTTTAATATTTCTCGTTTCAATTTTGTTTCTTCGTGAGTTTTTAAATCTCTGATTGATTAGATTGCTGTTGGACTTTTCCCCATCATTTTTCAATCTAGTTACCGAATTAAAACGCTTCACAGAAGTTTGAGAATCATTTAACCGACCAGAGTTGTTGATTAGGACTTCATCACTAAAATCCAAAACTGAACATTTCTCGGGTTTCTTTGTTTTCGATTAACCCAACGTAGCTTTAGTCTTTTGTGTTTTCCTTCCTGTCGTTTATTTTTTCCCCCCGTTTTTCTTTTATTTCTTATTTCCCTTCTTTCTTTAGAAATCCGTCAAAGTTTGTTTTCTCTAATTTACAATTTTCCGTTGGAGATTTTCTTCTTGTCTTCTTTTTCTACTCATTTTTCTGATTATTAGAGGGGATTACTTTTATTCCTGTTTTATTGTTTTAAATAAGTTCCAACGGTTTTTTTGGAAAGCTGTTGTATCAGATAACTGTTGTGGTGGATGAAATTATTTGCAGTTTCTCCGCCCAAAAAAAGGTTGCAGACTTTTTTTGTCAAATCAGAAAAGCTCGTCATGAGTACCTTCCAACCTTTGGGTAGAGAAGGGCTACCCCGGTTACTATTACCTCTGGTTGGGTTACTTAGACTCCCTTTGGAGTTTTGGATGGGTTTTGGGTGGTCAGTAGGTATATAAGTCCTGTTATGACTCTGAGGCACAAAAGGCGTCTACAAGGGTCCGCTATCGGACACAGTTGAGGGCCTTTTTCTTTGCTGTAGTCAGCTCCTCTTCGATTGTTCGCCCTACGTCTTTCTAGGTCTTTCTTGTGGATTCCAGTCGAGGGTTTGTTTTGGGATCTGTCCTGCCCAATCCACCTCCATTTCTTCGCTGTTGTTTTGCGTTTTTAAGGACTTAAATGGTCAGTAGTGCTGTTGAAACAACCTATATTCTTGAATATTTGAACAAAATTTGGCCTCTTAAGATCATACAGCTCTTATTTCTATACACAAAGGTACAAGACGCAATTAAACTTTATTTCCGTTTCTCTGACACGTACAAAACTGACAGCAATTATGTAGACAGGAAGTAGATATTTTGGAAGCCGTTAGAGAGGCTCCATCTCTTCCTGATGGTACTCCAGCACTTCAAACATACTTTCACGCTCATCACTCAGACACACTGTTCGATTCTGTATTGTAGGAACCGGAAATGAATCTACTAAAGTCATTACTTCCGGTTATATAATAGTCTAATTAGCCCTGATTACAATTCCTCTTACAATTAGTATGGGTTCTACCACCACTAAGGTGGTCATGTTTTTCACTAAAATTTTAGAGGTGAGGAAATCAAAGTAATGAAAACCCTGCCACACGATATCTTCTTTTGAAATAGAGTATGAATGCTACCGATGGAATAAAAAGTCGAGAACAACCCCAAGTGGAAAAAAAGGGGCGAAATTGGGTCACTATCACACAAGGGAGGAAAGTGCGATCCCGTGTTTTTCCAGAGTTATTCTATATCAATGCATTAACGGCAAGAGGGTGACATAGCTTAACGGATTCAGGAGGCTCATTTGGTTTGATGTCGCGCTTTTTTTATTCTATATAAGGGGCCCTTCTATAACGCGGCGAATCGGCATACGAAAAGGAAGATTTTAGTCCCAGAAAACTTGTTAAAAATAAAGACGTGGACTCAAATAAGACGGGTTGTCTCCCGAAATCTTGACACGAAAGTTCTGGAGAAAGTAAAAGCTCTGTACCTTATTCGGGTGTCCTAGATCGAAGCTTTGATTCACTCGGGTAGTTGTTGCGCTTTATCCTGACATCCATTTTGTGTGATGATCGCTAAAGATGACACCTTCGGAATGACAGCTTAGTTTCCGTCTCGAATGTCTGAAAGTTATATACAGTTACTATAGTAACAGTTTCGAAATGCTTTGCAATTGAAAGCTCGTCTTGGAGGAGGTCTTTTCATTTTCCTCTAATCACATTCAAAGGAATAACTATTTCTACAGTACAGGAAGCATGTCAGTGCATGAGTAGTAGCATGTCAGTGGAGAAGAATAAAAAAGTGAAACATGTTTGAGTGCGTGTTTGCGTACATTAAAAAAGGAGATGTGGGGGTGGCGAAAGATGTCGACCGATGGGAGAACTGGTTGTGAAAATGTTACCATCATTGGGAAAGTTAATCCTCTTAATAGATTCCAGCCCCTGTGACTTTCTCTTCCTTTTCTCCAGCTCTGATATTCTCACTTGCCTTTTCCTGCTCTCCGATTCACATCCTCCCGGCTTGGAGTTGACGAGAAATTTGGTTTCAAGTCTTTGTCACCTAAAACAAAATTTTTTCCCTCAGACAAAAACGAAGTGAAGGATTCTTCCAGTTAAAAGAGGAAACTGATGTAGTTTATGAGGTATTTTTATAAATATATATTGAACTAAACATTGTAAGCCTGAAGTAGATAAAAATCTGTTTAATTAGATAATATAGCAAAATACGAAGACCTCTACCACTGTCTATGTTTACTGTTGTACCTACTCTATGACTCCTCTAGACCTCAGTGCTCTCTAGTAAATTTTAAAACGTGGGAACATTCTACCGCTAATAACATATACTAGGATTCATATACTAAGTATATGTTTCGGTATGTGGGCATATAACACATGAACGTATATACATTTACGTTATGGGTTACTAGAATGATTTGTCCTTTGAGTAACCCAACTAATAACCCAGGAGTTAGGAATACTAAGTCATATTTTGAATATCTGGAAGGTCTGTAGTTGAGTGGTTAGAGAACCTGACTATCAGGTATTGATAGGGAGTTTGAGGCTCCTCCAACATCCTGTCAAAGACAACGGTGGGAAAGTGCCTGAAAATCTAACTCAAAAGACAGAAACTTTTCAAAAGTTCTGACAAATATGAAGAACCAAACTCAGAGAAGAAGAGGACGGTGTTTTGGGGGTCAAACAAAAATGGCTTCCCTTTCGAAAAATTTTTCAGTTGTGAATTTTGGCAAATCTATCACATCTTCATTGAAGCCGAACACGTAGAAACTCTTCACTTAAGCAATCTGCTGACGTTGAAAGAAGATTAGGATATTTCAGTAAGCTCATACATAAAGCTTTTCAAGGACCTTTTTGCCTTTTTATCCTCCCTACCACACCCCTCCCCCAGCCGCCTTCCTTCCTTCCCTTTTTCTTCTTCCTCTTCCAGCCTCCTCTCTCTCTCTCTGAATGTATACACAAATTGTTTCGCGTCCGGGGTTTTGTTTTCTAAATTTTTCACTTTTCCTACTAGAATAATCAGGGAAATCAGAACGAGAGGTTGGTGGTGGCGTGAAGAAGGAGACAAAGCGAGAGGGTTGACAGTTTGATCCAACACTTGCGTGTCGATTTGTTTTTTTTTTTCGGAAAATAAAAAATTTTGGGTTTAGCTTTAGAAAAAATCATCGGCGGGGGCTTCGCTTTCACCGGAACAAATTCCGTTTAAAGAAAAAAGAAAAGAAAATATAAATTGACGCTGGGAAAAGGGGGAAAGGGAAGAGATTTTCTTTTTCGTTTTGAAAATCTTCTAAGAAAAAAAGTTTCATCCCCCTTCTTCAGAGTTTCATCCCCTAAGATTTGTGCTAAGCATTTCAACTGTGTCAATGAGTATCGATCAATTTGAATTAGGCTTCTTTCCCCCCGTTTTCCCTTTTTTTATCCATTTCTTCTGCTTTTTTTAACGGGTTTAATTTTTGAAGGGTGTGAATGAGAGATTTTCCGAAAATGTTTTCCTTGAAAAGGAATGATTTACACTTCCGGTTACGAAAAGGTTTCGGTTATTATCCGTAGGCATTCGCATTCGCCTAAAATATACACCAAACAAATAGAACCTGGACAACCGTTTAGAAATTCACTTGGTGACCTGCGTTTTTATACTTTAGCTTTGAGTCGTAACCACCCTTAAGTATAACCGAACATATATTCATGACTATACCTTCTCTATCAAGGTTCTTTGACCACTATACCACAGGTCTATTAGTTGGAAGTTTTTTAAACTTTAATACAACCTTAAATTCTTTGCTTCTATAGATACCTATCTTTGCATCTAATTAGATTGCCTTAACATAGGTTTGTAGATTAGTTCCCACAACATGTCTTTAGTTTAAATATAATTTAAGTTACTTCCTCTAAGCCTAATAGCCTGTATTTGCCTGAAACATTCCTTGACACAAGTAGACCACGAAAGGTGACACATTTTGCAAGAGCAACACTCAAAAAATTTTATAGCAGCAAAGAATTCAAATACTTCTTACCTCAGTTGTGATCTGAAACTTTTATTAATAATACACTAGTATAATTTATCAATTACTTACAATAAATGTTTATAATATATATACATTATAATAATAACAAAATAATAAAAATCACAATCATCACCACACTGATTTTGAGCTACATCACACCACCAACCTCACACGAATGCCAAAAGACTAATAAACGACCTGAACTAAGTGGAAGTTACACTCTCAAACACAGTCAGCTGCGCGCGCATTTTGTTAGTTTCATCTTTAGTCCCTTTTAGCACTAATTACAATTTATTACAGTTATGAAGGTCATGGCGATTCCAAATCTTTTAAACCTATTTGACTCTGTAATGAAACGAGCTGATTGATGCCACTTCTGACACTAAGAAATATGTAATGAAATGGCTGCTCGGTTAGGAGAATGGTGTAGACGCTTTCTTTCTTCTTTTTAAACGTTTATTCAAACTTATAATTTCGTTCTTTCTTTCACACCAGTTCTGTAGGTGTCCTCAACCTTACTGCAATTCTTGCCCTTCATCAGCTGGCTTTCCTCAGCAACCTGTCCCCTCTAACTCAACTCATCATGGATCAAGGCATGATTATCACTTGTCTCACCCTTGATACCAGATACTATTATCTTATCTTTTGCTGATGAAGGTTAATTATATCATTTATCACCGAGTTGTCTCTTATCTAATCATATACACAACCCTTATAGTCGCCTAATGACTGACTCAAAACCCTCGAATTCTATATTTTGATACAGATAACCCAAAAAAGTGACCCAAAAACCTTATCTATAGTTGCTCCATGATCAACTCAAAATCCCTAACCTAAGATGAGTGTCTCTAAGCAACCTCAGGCACTGACTGCTCAGATCATTACGACCAATATTTAGTGCCCCAATTAATATTAGAAGAACTTATTTATGTTTAAACCAAATTCTCTGTGATGAGTTTAAAGATTTTCGCGGCTGTTGTTATTAACGTTAGTATATTGTGACAGTCGAAACCGATTCTTGTAGTAGTGAAGGTGCCTATAGCTGTGAGAGAAGACGAAACCTTAACGAAAGGTAAGCGAAAGTTTGCTATTTTCAGAAACTTGGCCAAAATTTATTTACTAACACTAATTAATTCACTTAGCCTTTGTTGAGGAGTTGGCAACACTAAACAGCAGTGGTATTAGAGATTTTGTAGTAACTACTCACATGTTACAATTAAATATATAATTTGAGAATCATTTAAGGAACAATTTTTATATAACCAACCTTGTTTTACTTTATAATTGTCTAAGACCCCTTTGGAGGGTATATATTTCATTTTGGGTTTATAAATTTCGATCACATCTTAGTATCTATAGTATCCG
This sequence comes from Columbicola columbae, assembly GCA_016920875.1. NCBI lineage: Eukaryota > Metazoa > Arthropoda > Insecta > Psocodea > Philopteridae > Columbicola > Columbicola columbae. The sequence goes on from JADMLL010000338.1 coordinate 8,634, forward strand.
CCAAAATCCTTCTCGAATTAGCGGATGAGAGCGTTATGACAAATTTCCGAGACCTGAGACAACCTGGTGACTAAGCGGGAGGTTCGTGGTGTACTGGTTAAGTGCCAGACTAAGAAGTTATAGTCGCGAGTTCAAATCCTCCTCCCGCATCCTGTTATACCCCAAAAAGGGTGAAAAACAGGATTAAAACTCAACTACAACTATAACTATATTGATTGTAAGCAGACATGATAGATTTTAAACTTTTGCTAAGCTTAATATGTTTTTACTAAAACAGTATCAAGATTTTGCGTCGAGAATGATTGGACTATTGATCTTATGGGTTATATCGACAGATGAAGCAGTGTACCCAATGAAACCCAAAGTTTCGATGAAATAAAATTTTTGGAGATATCAGGTTTCGTGATTTAGTCCACAACTTCACTTGCCAAAATCCCAGCAGGACTTAACATTAATCAGACACCCAAAAACTGAGTATCAGTAGTGACAAGGCAACAAGTCAATATTTAGTGTCACACCACCGGAAATGAATCGAGTAGAACGCAATCATGTCTTAAGAACTGCTAGTATGTATTTGCTACAGTCAAGGATCGCTGAGAGAATTGTTCGAAAGCTTTGAAATGAATACATCCTCTTCCCAATAAATTGATCTGGAAGGTTCAAAAATGCGGGAAGTGTGAAAATTCAAATTATTTCTAAACCGGAAATGGTTTGAGTTCAGTAAAATCAAATTTATGGATAACCTATATAATAAAAGCTCCGTTTCTGACCGTCATTCGTTTCTGCGTTTGAAAAATAAAAAAAAAATCTTCTCTCCCATCTATCCAGCAATTTCAGTTTCAAAACAGACACAAGAAAGCTCCTCCTCTAGCATCACACAAGAAAAGGAGAGAAAAAAAACCTGAAATGAGAGAAGAACCTGAATCCCATATAAAAAAGAAGGAAAAAAAATCTTTAGAGATATACAGGCCGACGCGATAAAAGCGAACCAGAGAGAGAGAGAGTCGGATAAATGGATGAAGAGGAAGAGAGAGAGAGAGAGAGCGAAAAAAAAGTTGAGAAACTTGGGGGCTGAGGTTTGAAACGAAGCATGTCCGCGTTGTATAAGGTCCCAGATATGAGCTTTCGAGCGAAAGCTCCATCAGAAAATTTTCTATCTTTGTTCCGCGGCAAGAAAAAGCAGATATTTGTCTCCGTCTTTTCCTGACGTCCCGTCGCCCCCTGGAAAAGCTTGCCGCTTTTCCTCAATGTGCGGCTAACTGCGGGCGGGACTAGACGCTTTCGGATTTTCCTCCCTTTTCCAGTGTTTTCGGTTATCTTCGGTTATATCCGGTCATCTTCGACTCGGGCACGATATTTTCTATAACCATTTTCTCTTCTTTACGGTAAACAGTTTAAATAAGAAGAATATTCGGCGGCGGTTGAAAGACTTCTTCTTCTCTTCGGGCGAATTCATTCTTGGACTGTTATAAAAAAAGGTAAATAAGAAGACAAGAAAAGTTTTGCATGATTTTTTTGTTTTTCTACTGTCCATCTCCTCTTTCATCTACTACCAACCATCTTTCCCAACATTCTTACCTTTTCTACCTTTCTTTCCTCTAACCAATTCCTCAAACTTATTAACAAAACTCATAAAACATTTTTCAAAAACTTTTCCCTCCATCTTCTAACTTTCCCTTCTTTCATCTTCCATCTTCTTGTCCTAGGAGAAAAAATTTTCTTTTCCATCTTTCTTTTTGTTTTGTGTGTCAAAAAGTTATTCTGTAGATGTTTTGTCATAATTTATAGGTTTAAGTGTTGTTCATATCTACTTCCATCTTTTCGACTACTTTTCCGTCTTCTTTCTTTGTTTGTCTACTAGTTTCCATCTATTCTGTGATTTTCGCGAGTTTTGCTATGGTGATGACGTTTTCAGGTGTTTTACGGTTGTGTTTGATGATTTACCGTGTTTGTGACTCGGGTTGTTGGTGTTTTGTGTCAAGAGGTGGGTTAAGGGTAGATGTGTATGGTGAAGGGGGTAGTTGGAGGGTGATAGTGACAACTTCAAACCGAAGATGTTTCTGCAAGTTTGATCGGTTTCTTTGGTATGTTGAGTGATAGCGCGAATAACTTTACCGCCGGTGATTCGATTCGGTTTTGTGATTTCCTTCTGAAGCAGTGTTCTGTCTTTTCGAGAGTGTTTTGAGTACCTGTCAGGTTTCAGGTACGCCTGTTGTGTTTTGTGTTTTGCTTTTGGAAAGTTTTTCCATCTCCGAGAGCCTCAGGTTAGGTTTTGTTAGTTTCGTGCTACCTCCTTCACCCCTCCCCCAACTCTTTCGATTCCACTTTGATTTTCTATCCATAAACCCAACCTAAAAACTCAGGTACAGGTATGCTAACCCACTTCTATCACCTTCGAATCAAACTCAACCAAACTTTAATCACTCGTGACTAGCCGTCGCTAACTTCAATCTCTCAAATTTCGATTCACTTGATTCACCCCGCCCCCAAACTATTCAACCTCTTCCTCACAATACATAATCATTCATACATAAACCCAAATCAAAAATACATAAATACATAACCATAATCACCTTTCTCGCTCCATCGAATCCAAGCTATTAATAAAACCCCAAAAATTAATTGGATAATATAATTAGCAATCAAATCAACAAACCATAATCCGATAATTACAATCATCAATATTATTATTATTATTAATAGCAATCACCGTCTCATAAACAATAAATAATATTTATCAATAACAAGTTAATAACAATCCGATAGGAAACCCTCCTAAGTAATAACTTAGCGAGAGATTCACAGGGAAAATTTTTCTTCTCCGGTTTTTTGCTTTTGATGAATCCATTTTTAAATTCATTACCGTTAATTAGCTTTTATACTAATTGAAACGCTTATACTCCTTGTTATCATCAGTATTATACTATTACATAAATATAAAATAATTTAAGTCACGATGAAAGAGGGAGAGTGAAGGTGGTGTAGTGATATAATGAGCCAGATGAGGAGTATTAATACTTTGGTTTGAGTTTTATAATTTCATCGGAAGATATTATTATCGCTGTCATTTTTATGGTTTTATGATTTATATTATTTATTTATTTGTTTTATTGTTTATTTAATAAATTTTACTTAGGTGAGGGTTCTTTATAAGTGGCGTAGTGTTTTGACTCATTTTGACTTATCACTGTTATTGGTTTGAAATTTTTATAAATTTCTTTTTGGCTCTTTATATATTATTATTTATACTATTTATTTGTTTGTATTTCATTGTTTATTTATTTTTGTCAGTTATTCACGGAGTCAGTTGGCGGTTTCGTTGAGGTTAAGTGTAAACGATTTTTGTTTTGAGTTTCGTTTATACTTTGTTCTCATTTTGGTTTTATAATTTATAATTTTAATTATATATTTATTTGTGTTTTATTATTAATGATATTTATGGTTTCGTTATTTATTTTTTGGTTTATTGTTATTTTTTTGTTACGTTTGAGTCGTGTTGTTTCAACTTTCGGACTTATTTTCTCTTCGCTTAGTTTTCAAATTTCTTAGGCTCAAATTTTCAGTATATGTGTTTCTCTGAAGTCTAGTTCCGCCCTTTTCTAGATGGTTTGTAGCTATTTATAATCAGTTTTCATATTTTTGTGTACCGATGAACAATTTAGCATGGTCTTCGTGTGGAAGAAGTGATCAAAGATCTGTTTGATCAGAATCGGATTTTAGTCGAGCTTGTAGTGGGTATACTTTCGTATTACGTCTTTGAATTTTCCTCAGAGTTAGGTATAATGGGGTATAAGTGCAGTATAAACACACTTTAATAGATGACTGATGGTGTGAATGAGACGTTTAGGTATTATGACTTTATTCTTTGAGTTTCCAAGTTCAGTTCGAAACTATCTGCTTAGCCCCTTGGTGCTCAAACTGCGGCCCACCAAGCTCTAATGAGTGGCCCAGTGGAAACCGATTCAGTGAAAATTTGTGAAAGGTCGATTGAACCTGAATTCTGGAACATAATACCTGACCAGTATGAACAGAAACTGCTAATATTGCTTGTCTCAACATGCCTTTATGAGGTAATATACAGGAAATACTTAGGAAACAGACTGACAGATGTACATGCGGGTTTCCATTGCCAATTTGGGTATCAGTTTCAGACTACGACCACTACAACTCTTTTTGGTTTATGTTGAGTTCATTCTTTTTAGACTTCCTGTTCTTATAAAACTTGTTATTCCAAAAAGATGTTAGTATCGCTCGTTAGTATCCCGTCTTCGATATTTCTTGTTCTCTTTGATCGAACTGTAGTCGTTTCTCAACCTGATCACTTTTCTTTAATATCAAGCACTTTGATACAGCTACAATTTATACACATATTCTCACACTGATATACGTCGATTTATAAACAACTAAACTTAATAGTATAATAGAACCTTTCACGGAAACACATATACGCGATTTATTTTACTATTTTCTGATATTAACAAGATCCCACAGTGCTATCACGGTTGTTTCCTGAAGGTGAGGTCATATTATATATATAAATAAATATTATTATAATTTCATGATATATCTCACTAGTCACATCTTGTCTTTTGGTCTACTAATCCTTCAGTTGGTGTTTTGTTTGGTGATTTGTCCTTCACGCGTGACTTTTCTGGATTTCAAAAACTTTGAAGTTTTCACATGATTTAGACGTCACTCCCTTCTGTGATAATATACTTAATGACGTCATCATTTATACATTTTCAGCTTGTTTTATATTATTGATTTCAGTATAAAAATACTTTGTTTACAGCTTGAACAAAAGACGTGAGTGAAATTTAGCTGAAAATTTGTCCGAAAATAGAAAAATTTCATTTCCCTCGACACTCACTCTAAGTTGTTCTGTTCTGTCGTCTGCTTCCTCTACTTTTTGGTAGAAAGATCTCCCCGGCTGTCGTAGGGAGAGGAGGGGGCCCACCTGCCCCGGCCCGTCAACCGCGTTTTCCTATTTCTTAATTAACAAACGAAATCACTCTTGACGCAAATTGATTTTTGGATATCCGCCCCTGTTCCGCTATCCCCTCCTTCCCTTCTTTGTCTCTAAACTTCTGTCACCCACCCCGCCATAATACACCCCCAACCACCCCCGTTCTGGCAAATTTCAAGACGTAATGTGTTTAACTATGAAGTTCATTAAATCACTTGTTGAAATATTAATATGAAAATGAGAATGAAAGTGCGCCGGGTGGCAGCCACTGATTGTTAATGTTAATCTCGCGTGTTCGTTTCCGGTCAGTTTGACTTCCGGTAGTTTCGAGATTCTTCACTCTCAGGGATGAATACACGTGGTGGTTTTATTTTTGGGGTTGAAATTGAATTTGTTGTTGCTGTTGTTCCTTGGGAAAATCTCAAAATGTTTGTATACTTTCGAGCGAAGGCAGCTTTTCGGGTTAAAGCTCGTGCTTTTCAGGCAAGTTTTTCCGAAAGCTCACGGCCGACGGTAGCTATTGTATCTGGACCAAATATTTCTGAGGAAATTCGGCATCGAAATTAAAAATTTGAAAAGAAGGGCGGGGAACTGCGAAAAATTCGAATTGCTGACACAAAATTAAGATTCCAATATTAGTGAAACCTCGGAAATCACATTTAGCGAGAACCCGAAGAATAAATAAGCGTCGCCCGGATTAATTTGAGAGACGGAGGGGGATCGAGGCCAAAGGAAGAGCAAAATCTTCATATTTTTGATTCCTTCCCACCCACCCCCAAACCCTATCCTCTTTCAGAGGCTAACAAAAACAAAGTTTCATTTTCAAGATAGAAAATGTTTTTGAATTTTTCGAAGGCGGGCCAACTTTCGAAATGAAAAGTGAGATGGTGGGGGCGGTTTGCTGTCTTCTGATTATTGATTCTGTCAGTTTTGAGTTTAGCAAATTTTTCTTTTTTGGTTTTTGATATTATTTTGGTTTTTCTATTTTGGATTCAGGATGGTGGGATTTGGTTTTCCTGTCGCCTAAAACTTTTTTGGGTCAAAATTTGTTTTTCTGACTCGGAAGTTTATTCCATTCTGTTCATCTCTGAAAATGACCTAAATCCGAAGAGATTTGGTTTAAGGGCTTCTGGAATTCTTTAAAAGAGGTGTTAGTGACTGTTATATGTATGTAACAGTTGGTAAGGAGAAAGAGTTGTGTTGGCAAGTTGTGTCATACAGACAAGGGACGTTATTATGTATATACTGTAGTGCAGCGCTGTCCAACTTATCATAGCCCGCGAGCAATATCTTCGTCACCAAACAGAAGGTGCCAGTTGGACAGCCTTGCTTTAGTGTAATATAGTTGTGCTTATGAACTTAGTACACGTACATGTCTACTTAAACATGTTACAGTGTCTTCCTTTTTTTGCGTTTTTTTGGTTAAGAAACTTGAACATTTTACAAAATACTTTATTTCCGGTTCTAAAATACCCTACAGCATCCTCTGGAAATGCCTGTGTATTCTTCTCAAACCAATTTCTGTCTAACGGAAGGTGTAAGTTCAAAATTAAACAACAACGTTAGTGGGATCTTTCTTAAATTTTTCACACCTGCAGTATTTAAAATCGCCTAAATTCTGTTCTTAACAACAGCAATTTATTGTCTCAAAAAAGTGACCATAATGGTATGCCAGATCTGCTGAATAACGACTTATAAGGGCATAGGATGTCCAACAAACATTGCCCAAAGAAAATTTAATTTTAGTAATCAGGGAACAACAGGAAATCTTTTTAGTATGACCCAGAATCTGAAGCAGTTTTAGTAAACATAAACTAATAAAGCGTCGTCGTGGAAAAATCAGCAAATTCTGACTGCAGCAAAAAGTGATCTAAATCATATGAAAGCATACTGTTTCAGCCGAGGTCTGTCCTATAGTGCTTAAGTGCAAGGTTAAGAAGTTCAAATCCTGTTGTACCCAAAAAGGGTGAAACTGTTTCAAATCAACGTCTAGATCAGGGGTGGGAACCTTTTAAATCAAAGGGCCCAGTTTAATTTAAAATTTTTGGCGGGTCGCACATAAAATAGTAACTACAGTAGAAGGGCCGCACAAATTTGCAACAAATGAACAACGCGCCTAATTTAGCTTCTTCTGTAGACTATGCGTCTGTTATTCTACTAAGTGAAATCCACTTTAAACGTTTCGATCGTCAAATCATAATTCTAGCGGGCCATTTAGACTATTAAATACTTTCGCGGCCCGGAGTTTGTCCATCACTTGTCTAAATACTTTTAAGCCTCTGAAAGTAGGTAACCGGTAGTTTGGCCGAGCTTATATAAAGTAAGAACATAAAATTGAAACTAAGACACAACGTTTAGCTCTTACCAACGATTTTCTAAAAGACTCACCTTCCGGTTTCGTATTCTATTTCCGGTTTTCCGCTTTTTTGCTTTCTAACTCATTTCTTTCGAACATTTTTCTCTTTTGGGAGAGGAAATGTATAATTAACAAATTTTTTTGAGCCTTGTCCGGTTTTATTCTTCCTCCGTGCAAAAAGCATTTCATTCTTAGTACCGGAAATGAGAATTTAGGAAGGTTGGGAAAAAAAGGAGAAAAAAGGTTGGAATTCCAGGAGTAGATGAAAAGAAAGTTAAAATAATTAAAAAGAAGTGGGCCTTGGACCGAATAAATATGTAAAACGTAAAGTAAAATTTAGTGTGGAGGAGGCTTGGCTGGCGGGATTACTGTCTTCATTTCCCGCGAGGTTCCCACGGAGCTTCCCGGTCGATCCTCTGGAAATTTAACGCTTTCGTTACTTCTTACCGCCGCCCTAATTTATAATTACCGCCACATGATTTTATCATTTTCCTCGCAATTATTCTCTCTCTCTTCTCTTTCTTTTACTCTATTGTCTCTTCTTCTTTACTCCGTCTATCTACCCTTCGGCCTTAGAGGCAAAAACGATTCTCTCGTTTCTGGCGAAATGATTTTACTTCCATCTTTCGCTCTTTTGTATTCATGGTTTTCGTTTGGGTGTAGATTGGGCTGGATATGTCTTCTTCTTTAACGATTTCCACGCAGAATGTTGTCGCTGTCGCTGACTATTGTACTTTTTCAAAGCTCGGTTATGTTCTTTGAGAACTACATCTGTTGTTTCGAGCAGCTTTTAAGTTAAAGTTTGTTTGCAGATGGAAGGATAAAGTAAACTAGCCTGTCTTAATTGAGTCGCATATATTTTTAGAAACAGACACAGAACATATATTAGAGTAACTAGCGATCTTTCGACAAACGCTTTCAGAAAGCTCAGTTCTGAGGATACGACAGAAGTGAGGAAGGCTTGCTTATCACCCTTAGGAGCTTGGAGACGCTTACCTCAATAGTCACGAACGTTATAATATCTCTTTGTATACTCATTCTATAGAAGATCTAATTATACTATGACTATATAGGTACTAATATATAGTGGTGGTGGTTTTAATCCCGTTTCTCACCCTTTTTTTGGGGGTATAACAGGATGCGGAGGAGGATTCGAATTCACGATCATAACACCCAAGTCAGGAACTCTAACAACTACAGCAGGCGTCCCGCTGACAGGTACTAATATCTAACTCGATCACTGAACATACTCTAACGAATAGACATAACAAATCAACCATATGTATATATTATATACATGCTGTATACACCAAAAAACGTTAAATAAATAAACTATACTCACACTATACAAACTATACATAAAATAAAAATGAACAAAACTATAAACAAAATAAATTAAATAAATAAATGAGTATATACTGTATATCAGAAAATTATTCGACAAAGCAACCTGCAGATAAACAAATATATTAACATAAATATACTTAAAATGTATCACTTAATTAAATAAACAATTAGACACGTATATAATAATATAAATGAAAGAGACAATTACAAGTGCAAATAACTAAGTAAATAAATAAATATGTAACTGGATCAATAAGTAAGCAAACAAATAATTAACTCAGATTAATAAATATATAAATACGAAACAAAGGAATGCATCATGAAAACAAATAAATAAATATATAGATAAGCTAATAAATGAGCATATACTATATATTAGAAAATTAATCGACAAAACAAGCTGCAAATAAATAAATATATAAAAAATTGAAGACAAATAATATATAATGAATAAATAAATTAATTAATATGAAAACAAATATGAATACATAAACAATAATATGAATGAAAGTGAGACAAATACAAATACAAACAAGTCAATAAATAAATAAATATGAAAACTAAGGAATACACGACGAAAATAGATAGATGAAAATGCAAATAAATCAATAAATAATTATTCAAATAGATAAATAAAAAATAAATAAATAATTTGGTTTAAAAGTGGAAGCTTAGAGCTTTCTAATACTGGAAATGAGTTGTAGAAATTTAATTGATGTTTAATTACTCTATGACATTGGTTATTGTCCTTCACTATCATACCTTGGAAGGGGATCTTGGGTATCGAAAACGACAGAAAATTTTTCCCAGAAAAATGTGAGCGGTTGAATGCGGAAGGAGAGATGTGGGAGAAAATTTTCCGGGGCGTTCATTTTCTCAACAGAATATTTCCTCTCTTGGAGCTTTTGTCATTGTTTTTAGCGAAACAGTTTTCCCAAGGCTGTGGAATCTCGGTTAATTACTCTTCATTAAGTAGATATTTATCAACATTATTTGCTCACGTGTTTATCTATTTGGAATTTTCGTTCAAACGGAATTCTTTTCACCTTTTTTGAGAGGAGTTTCCACCCTGCGTTCCTCAAGTTCCTCGCTGTCCTTGTCTTTCATACCAATCCCCAAGTTGTTCTTCAACATGTTTTTGGTTAATATTCCGCCTCTGCTGGTTCTTCACCCGTTTTTGGTCTGGTTTTTAATATCTTGATGACCTCCTTACTTCTTTCCGCCATCTTGTCATATGTTTGGTTTTATTGAAGAGAAGACATCCTCCTTTTTATCTACTTCTGGCTCTTATTTGTATAGTTTCTCTACTTTTTGTGGTTAACAAACACATCCACTTTTGTCTTTTGATACTTTCTGCTAGGCTACTGTTTGATTGATGTGTTGCTGTTGCCTAACCGTCATTTCGTTAAAACCTTTCACGTGTGCGGGTACTTTTTCGTTTACTAAACTGCAAAAGAGGAATCAAGTGGGGCATTGATTGTTGATAGCGACAACCGGGAAGTAGAAGCTTCACGGAAGCATCAGGTGGACCGAAAAATAATGTCGGTTCTGTTAAACCTTATATAAGTTACGGTAAAAGTGATAAATCAGGTGAATATACATCATTTCTGGCGTTCATTTTACAGCTAAGCTAGGTAAATGTGACAAATTATCGAGTATTTATCACATTTACCGGCTAGTTTATAAAATATCCAAGTCATTATGGGGATTTGAATAAATTTTTGCTGTGATGCTTGAATTCTGTTATTCTTGTCAAGTATTCGCTGTTGTTTTTTGGAAGGTTCGTTCACTGTCACTGGCGAGTACAACTGCTAAGATTGCTTATCTTCTGCCAGAAAAGTGACAGAATCCGGGAATCTGAACAAACGCTGATTAAATTCTCCATCAAGAATCAAATATTTTACAAAGTAATCGGTAAATGTGATAAATATTCATCAAATTTAGTGATGATTATGAAAAATCGAAGGGATATACAATCTTCTCAGTTTATCACTTTTACCGCAACATATATGCGATATTACTTTCCGCTTCTCGTAATAGGAGAAGACGATCCTGTTGATAGAACGCGATTACGTTTTTCCAAAGATTTAAGGCAGATGATACAGGAGATTGAGGGGGTTAGAAGTAGGATGAAGAGGAGGAGGAGGATGAAGGAGAATGGAAAACAATAAATCAAAAGTGAAAATTGGAAATGAAGAATGAAAAAGTTTGCATTAAAATGTCGCCGATGAGGAAGAAGAATCTCTGTTTGGAAATATTACCAACCTGGGAATACTCATTTCCCTCCGCCCGCAAACGTGTTCTTACTTTTCCCTCAAGAATAATATCTTTTTTACCCTTTCGCGATTCTGGTTCCCGAACGAACGCCTCTACCGCCTCGAACGCCTTCTTCAGATTCTTTTTTTCCTCTCCTTTCCTTCCTTCCTTGGCTTTTCTTTTACATTCCCGCGATTTAACTGCGGCTACGTGATCTTCCCGGCGAACGGCTTCACATCTCGTTAAATTTTCACTGTTTATGTTTTTAGCGGAAACTTTACGATTTACCCCATCCACCCGAGAGAACAAACGAACGAGCTAGCGACCTTTGGCAGAACGGATTTTTCTTATTTGTGTTTTGTTTATGATATTTTGCATGTTTGATGACGGAAGGATTTGGTTTTGATTAGCCTGGAAGGTTTTCTTTTGCTTAGATTTGGTGTGTTGAGATTGCCTAACTGCCCTTTTGCTCTGAACTGAACTGTTTGACCTCAAATCTGCTGTTTTGATGAGATATCTGTTAAATTATCTACTTAAGATTGGTTATTTTGGTTTCTACTTCTCTGTCATTTAAAGTTCATCTTTATCTGCTGTCTCTGAAGCTGACTAGATATGAATGTGCTTACTCTCCTTCTAGTTTTTGATTTTGAACGCATCTCTGTCACACTTGCATCTTCTGTTTCATTCTGCAGCAGTTAGCAAAGGTTTTTATACGATTTTCTGCTTAATTTTACTGATTTTGTTATTCAAATTTCATCATCTACCTGTAGATTTTACTTATCTGCATTCAGTTTTGCTGTTTTGGGCTGTATTTCTCTCCCTCTCTTTGTTTCTTCTAGTTTTGTAATTAGCCAGATTTCTTTTTAGTATGCTGTCGCCGTTGGTTTATGTTTTGGTTTGGTGTTAGGTTTGAGGCTTTGAGTTATCCGACGACATACTGTTGTCTGTTTCTAGCCTCTATTTGTTGGTTTTTATATTTTCATCATTTTACGTTTCGTACGTCGAGTGTTTTTTGAGGATCTATTGTGAAATTTGACTTTAATATTATCTGCAGTTAGGTGAGGTTGTTACCTTTACCCCTTCAAATTTTGTAAGCTAGGTATATCCGTTTCCTCTTTTCTGACTTCTTCTTTCCGTTGTTTCATTTTGTACTTCAAATTTTTAACTTGTGTCATACTTCGGGATTCTTCTATTTGGTATAACTTTCATTACTTCTCAGTATTTATTTATATACCTCTTGCTTCTGAATATCATTCAGTTATCTATTAGCTGGATTTGAGATATCTTTTACTTCTTAAATTCGCGGAATTACAGAGGATGACATCATTTAGTGTTGAGGCTCGGTTATTAGTTTTCAAATCTAGAGGCCTAGTGGTGGTGTGGTGGTTAAAGTGTCCAACTGTAGAAGTTATGGTCGTAAGTTCGAATCCTCTCCCGCATCATGTTATACTCAAGTGTTAAAAATGGAATCAAAACTGAAAGTAAGCTAAACAGAGCTGAACTCTGACTCGGTTTTTGGTGACAAAGTCTATTCTGAAATCAGAAGAAAGGTTCTTGCCCTCCAATGATAAAAAAAATTCAAGGAGGAAGGGGAACAAACTTCAGAGACTAAAAATTACCGACAGAAAAAATTCAAAAAAAGTTTCCCCAGGTTTCTGAGCTTAATTATTGTTTTACGGCTTTCCAGTTTGTAAAGTCTTAGCTTTGAGCTATCAGCCGAGACACAAAAAGAAATTAAACTTTCAAAACTGCAAAATGGGGTCAACGAAAGTTTAAAAAGAAATCCAGTTCGGTCCAGGAGGGGATGTGGGGGGGAAGGAGGTAGAAATGAAAAATCGATTCGATGAAAATTTTGCCAATCAGAAGGGAAAAAAAATTTGGAAGAAGGAACAAAAATTTTCCTTGGTAACGGCGAAAGGGGGTCAAGACTTGTGAAAATAGACCCGAAAGCTTTCTATCTCCATCTCTCTTCTTCCACTCTCTCTATCTCTCTTTCTCGTCATCCCCCCGCTCCCCGCCCCTGCGGTGAACGTTGAATCCTGGGCAGAGTTTTCTCTGACACAGTTTCGGGAAAAACGGAAAAACTTTGAAAAGAAAGGGTTGTTAGCATTCTTTTTTGAGTGGGAGAATGGGCGGAGCGGGACTCGACGACGCCTCGCTGGAAACTGCACGACGGCGCAAACACTTTCCATTCGACAGTTTCTTTCCCGCATTATCACTTTCTCTCTTTTTTTCCTGTGCGGGGAGTAGGCAGAGAGAAAAAAAACGGAAAAACCCCGAAATTAACTTCACAACATATAAAGTTTTCTCCCATTTTTCGCGTTTTTTTTTGCGAGAGGGCGGTGGAAAGAAAAGGGAATAAAGCTCAGGGTTATCCGGGAACGTTACCCCTAAGTGACCTAATAATGGCAAAGATTTTTCAAGGGAGGAGTCCCTTTTATTGATTTTAATTAAAAAGTCAAATTAATCGGCGGATTCTGGAATCGCGACGACGGAAGGATGAGGAAACGGAAGTGCAGGAGCAGAGCTGAGTGTGGATGGTTAAGATTTTGATCTGAAATTTTAGAAAAATGAAATAATTCCTCCCACCCCCAGTAAAGAAAAGTTTTTGTACTTTTTTTATTATAGTTTCCGTTGAAACTTTTGATTGTTTGTGATTTGTTATTTGTTTATTTTCGTATCTTTGTCTTTTATCTTTATCTGGTTCTTTTAACTTTTGTGAAATTTGCCTTTCTTTACATTTTTAGGTGTAAAAACTTGAAAGTTTTTTGCTTTCGAGGGGAATGACCTAAAAACAGTTGTTGGTAGGTTATTACTGAACTTTGTTTATATTTATCTACGTATTTATCCGTTTCTTTAACTATTATCTGCTTTGTTTTTGTCATTTTCGACTTCTTTTATGTCTCATTTAACCCTTTTTATCCTCTTTAGATCGTCGTGTTGTGTTTCAAACTTCGCGATCGATATTTGGTGTATTCGGTATATTCTGTCTTCCTCTTCCAATTTTATTAGCATTCTTCTTTCGGGTGACCATTTTTTGAATGCTGTTTTGAAGTTGTGGTTTTCCCGGAAAACTAGTGCTTGTATCTCCTTTTTCAGTGTTGCACTGTTGTATGACTCTGTGTGATTCCTACTTCCTTTAGGTCTTCCTAAGCCTTCAAAATCAATTCCGACCTTGTCTTCTTCCTTAGAAAGTAGTCGAATATTGAAATCCGTAGAAGGCTATCGTTCTCTTCGTCATGACCTCTTCTTTATGGTTGATTTTGGTTATCTGAATTGTTTATTCTTCTCTAAGTCAGTTTGCCACTGTACCTTCTTTCAAAATTTCAATTCTTCGAGTTTGATTATAGTTTTTGGGTTATATTTGAACACATTTTTCTGTACGTTAACCCATTTTTTGGGTGTTAGTTAACTGTCTGAGTTGAACTATTACGTAGAAATGCTGCTCCAAACTCGAAGGATGAACAGGGTTACGTTGGCTTGTATAGCAGTCACTTGAGACTGATGTTGATACGTTAGCATACGTGGTTCAGGCGGATTATGCAAAAATGAAATGATTGGTAGACATAAGGAAAAGGTGGGAGGTCTGTGGTGTAGTGGTTATAGTGCTAGACTAAGAAGTTATAGTCGCGAGTTCAAATCCTCCTCCCGTATCCTGTTGTATCCCGAAATAGATGAAAAACCGGGATAGAACTCAACTATAACATAACGAAAAGACTTCTGTCCTCTATACTGAACTATATTGGTGATGAATATAGTTACTGGATCCCCGATTGCTTGTTACAGCCATTAAACACTACGATAATGTCCAAATTGACCTTAGGAACTGTTAACTTTTTGCAGAACCGGCATAACGTGTCAAAGGATCCTGCAAATACTCACCCAAAGCAGTCAATCTGACTCGTTTTACTATTCTGTCAGCATGCTAATCGAAGTATCAATTTAAAACAAACGTTTGTAGGTACTTCAAATTGGGTAAAGTCATCCACACTGAACCTGAGTGTTGTCAGTTCTTAACAAACTGTTTGTCAAATTTAACTAATGACTTTTGTTGTCGTTAATTCTTTCACTAATTTTTGAGTTCGTGAAATTTTTTTTTGTTCGACCAAAGTTTTAAAGCTGTTGAGGAAAAAAAAAAAGTTCCAACAAGACAGAAACAAGTTGAGTAAGTCGGTTCGGGGGAGTGAGGAAGGAGGAAGAAGAGGAGAAAGAAAGTTTAAAAATGGTTCAAGGTTTTCAAAAATTAAAATCAATAAAACAAAAAGAGAATGAGAGAGGGGCGCGGAGGAATACTTAACTTTCTTCCAACTGTTACTTCTCCAAGATTAGTAGACTTTTTCCCGAATGAGATCTATTTTTCTGATAATTTCGTTTAAAAATATTCCAACAGTAGACAAGAAGGTCAGCAAACAACAACAACAACAAAAAACTTTTGATGGGTCGAATCGAGGTAATGTAGCGAAATTTATGAACAAAAACGAAACCAAATTTGCTGGAAGAAAAGCAATAATCAGTCAATTGCTGTTGGGGAACGTTCCCACAGGGTCACCCTTCTGCTTTCTGTCTTTTCTTCTCTACTACCACCACCACCCTCCTCCTCCTACCCCACATTCACTTCAAACAAAAACTGGAATCGAATCCATCAACGAAAATTCTCATTTGTTTCGACTGACACAGAGCGAACCCAACTTCCAAAGACACTAAAAAGCGATTCATCTATCGGGAGATCATCTTCTTCTCCATTACGTTCCGTAATTAAAAATTTTTCTTTCCTTCTTCCTTTCTTTCTTTCTTTTCCTTTTTGATAATTAAACGGCTTCGCTAATAAAATAGTATCGCAGACGATCGGAGGGGAAATTAACTTGTAAATTAACTTTTGTTCATTATCGTGAGCTTTTTGGGAAGAAGCGGCGGGAGTAGATGGAGGTAGAAGGAGGAAGAGGGAATTGAGGAGAGAAGAAGGGAATAAGGAGGTGAAGGTACAAATATTAAATAACGAAAGTAATAGTCGTTTGGGGTATGGTAATGATTAAACCGATTATTTTCGAATATAACACCGCCACCTTCTCTCTCTTTCTCTCTCTATTCCAGTTTCGTTCACCTTTTTGCTCCCCGCCCCCCGTTAGATTAATGGAATTTCCGTTTCGAAACGGGTAATTCCCCGAAAATTCGTGCTTTTAATGCTTTTTTTGGGGGTGTCGTGGTTTGAAAGAAAAGGTGTTGCACCTACACCGACGGTTTGGAAACTATTTCGCTTCGAATTCCGCCTTTCGAAGGTTGTAATAATTAATTTCTTTTATGTAATTAGTAGTTCCGTTTATCACGACAAGAGATGTCATTTTTGCAGATGATTTTTGTCTTTTTCCTGTCATGTTGGTGGTACTGTCTTCACTGAATTATTTGCTTTTCAAAGTCTATCTTCGTTTCCTTCTAATTTTCATTGGTATCCATAGTGTGGCCGTTTTGGTGACATCTTTATTCCTCTGAGTTTCTTCTTCGCTTTTAGGCATCCAAGGACCACAGAAAGTAGCTCTGTCCATTCATTCTGATTCTACTCTCCTTGACTTCCAATAGGTCTTCATCTTTTTACTTTGCTGATTCCTCCTTTCTCGCGTCCAGATGTTTTTCCTTTCTACTTCTCCATCTCCCGGAAACCCCTAAAATTTTGCACCAGTCTTCTGTTTTGTATTATATCTTCGGTTATCCCAATCTTTCTGTTCCTTAAATCCACTGGTTGCCAGTCTTACTCCTACAAATGTAGTTGAACACTTGTTTTGTAAGTCTACTGTTATCCATCCTCATTATGTGACCAAAAATTTAATTTTCTCTTTCTAATTGTGTCTGACGTCCTTTCGGTGTCTTGGTCCTTGTACGGATCCATACTTCTCCTGTGTCTTAACATTCCTTCATCCGTTTTCAACGGTCCCCAGATTTTCCTCAGCATTTTCTCCTTCATGTGTTTATACTCGAGTTCTAGTACTGTGTTTTAATTGACGATACTAAAAATAACTCGTGGTTTACATAATTATATAATAATACTGAGGAGTTATGATTTAATAAATAAGTAGAATTATACTGTAAATCGACATATTTTCTTGTAAAAGAAGGTTCCAAGCTGTCGAATGGTCCGTCAAGTTTTTCTAGTACTTAGTTCAAAAATGCAAAGATTCGACACTCTTGTACCAAAAATAATTTTTGAGTGGTCATCAAAAACATTAGACAACAGCAGTACATCGTGAATGACTGTATGACGCTCAGTTATTTTCCAGAAAAACAAAACCAAAACAATGGACTCAGATCACTTGTCTGTCGAACAGCATTCAAAAACGAGTGTTCTCGAAGCACTTCTCATATTATAATATTAATATATCAGATTCAGTCCATCAGCATTAGATCTGAGTCAGTCGGAGACAAGAAATAGTTGCTGTCGGAACCGGAGGAAACACAAACTTTATTGTGGTTTGAAACAAGGTTATAGTCAAAAGAATTCGACCGAATGATTTAAATACAATATATATTCAAATCAGAAAAGAAGGATCAGAGTATATATATAATATATAACATGCATTCCGAAAGCACTGACCAATGGCCCTTAATCCGTACGAAGGCCTAACTGTGATGAATGGAGGTTCGTTAAAATCCGAGGGGTTACCAGACTCATTCAAATCATAAATTTAATTTCGCTTCATTGTGAGCTTCTTTTCTCAACAACCTCCGGAAAACTTCATCTTTCCCCCATAGAATGACCGCTTGAGATTTTAAATAACAAACGTCTTGAAATTGACAGAGAAAAATCCCACCCCCAACCAGCAGGATAAAAAGAATTATTTACAGGAAGATTTACTCACATGGACAACGCGCCAAACTCCTCTCTTCGTGTTTATCTTACCCTCCTTTCATGTCGTGCTGTTGTGTTAAAACAACAGTCGAAAGATTTTCCACTCGAACTTTGAAGTGTATTATTACACAAAGCGATGACTCCACTTCCCCCGGCCAAGGCCCGTTTGCCTCTTCTCTTCAAGAATCCTTCAGTGTCTTTTGCCAGTCCTCCGCCTTCTTAAGCCAAGACTTTGTTATATTTTGACATAATTATAACACTTCCTACCCTTCCTTCAGAATGTTTCTGATCTTGAGTCTACCGCTAATTACGGTTGATTAAGCATCGTAACAAGTTGCGGTTTATAAGGTAATATCTTACCGGAAACGGGAGGGAGAATGGTGGCAGACCTGCGGATTGGTGAACTAAAAAGAAGACGTTGGCTTTGAAAGTGATTAAAGTTTTTATGTGCGACGGGAAACAAGAAGTAAGGATATCATTCGGCTATAAAAGCTCAACTTTTAGTCTATATACTCTCCTCCTCCCCTCACCCATTTGTTTGTTTTATGTCTCACCTCGTAATTATCTCCAGGCTGTTGTGTGTGCTGGATAGGAAAAGCGTTTGAAACGAAACAGGAAAACTCTCGGTGACGTCACAATAGAGTAAAGGTCAAGAACTGACCCAGTCGACAATGCGAAAACCGGAAGTTATTTTCTCGAACGATTAAAATTCTTTCTCCCATCGAGACTTTTCAAGAGAAGACAACTCCCCGCCCTTTCCCCGTTTGCCCTCGTCCTGTTGTCGCAAACACCTGAAAATCAATGGAAAATCGGTGGGAAGCGTCTCGAGAAGCGATACCTACACCTCTGAGAATTGTTTTCATAACTTCGGGAGAATGTTTCCGGGAGTGAAAAAGTTTCGCAAAAGTTTCTGACTCTTACCCTCCTTCACATCCCCGTCTTCATCCCTTTCCAGTCAACCCGTTTGGAATCCGATGATTTTGAAACGGCCGCCCGAATTAATTTGATTAATGCATCACAATCAAAGGCCATTCATAAATATTTTCACTTCCAAGAATGAAAATCCAGCGAGGAAGTAAATAGTTTTTGAAAGAGGAACAAAGGAAGAGGGTCGGAAGGAAGAACAAGAAGACAGCTTTTCGATTTTTCTTTAAATTCCTTCCGATTTTTTTCTTCTCTTTGTCTTTCCTCAGCTTCCGTTTGTCTTTTCGAAACAGTGACTCGACAAAATTCGATTCTTCGAAAATATTTTAAAGAGCGAATTTTAATTAAAAGAAAAAATAAGGAAGAGACTCCCGGAGGCGGGCGGGGAAGGAGAGCCGAGAGACATCAATTACAACGGTATCATTCAACATTTATTCCGATCCATTGTCTGATGTCTGTCAAATTTTATTTAATTGACGTTACTTTAATTTCCTGTCGTTACTATGCACTTTTTTCCCTGTCTTAAGAAACCCTTCGGATGTTAATGTTATTTGTTCTCTAAAAGAAGCGAGAGAAATTCGTGAGTGTGTGCAGTATTTATGAAACGGGTTCTTGTAATGCTAATGATTCGCATAACTTCTTTACTTGCTTTTTTACTTTACCAATCCTCTCTGTCTTTCCAAAATTTCCTCTTCTCCTCCTTCTGTTCTTCTTCTACTCCTAAAATTCCTGCTGTAGGAGATGAGGTTGGCAATCCTGCGAGCGTGGATTTTTGTAACTCGGTAATTGTATGAAGAAACTGCTGAGGAGTTGACAATACCGTCAACAATAGTGTCGTATGAATTGAGATTAGCTACTGTTTATGTGATGACGTTTTAATTAAATTTATATTATATATTATTGAGTATATATTGTTGCGTATTGACGCATCAGACCTAGCTAACCTAAATATTATAACATTTAAATGCTCTCTCTAAATTCTTTCTCCTTCTTCAATGTTACTCTTCTCGTCTCTTTCTTCTTCCAGCCCGACCTATTCATTTCTCTTCTCCAGTCCTTGAAGCTAAGACACTAGTTTGTCCTCCAGATCCAAGCATACAATACTAAATCCACCGACTACTTAATGTCTTAGACTTGGAGACAGGTGGTAGTTATAAAAAAACCTTGCGAAAATGGATTCTTGTGTAATGTGCATTATTTATGAAACGAATCCTTCACACAAACGTGCAATATTTATGAAATGAGTTTCTTCTCACATTTGCGCTTTGTCTGGAAAAAGGTCCAAAAACCAAAAATTTTAGTCGTTAAACCAACCGATCAACGAGTCTCATTCTCTGATTGGTCAGTTAGAGGCTGTGACGTGCAATGACGTACCATCGTCATTTGGTCTTGTACCTTGTAATGTGGTCTGAGTTCGGGGTTGGGGTTGTGATTTTCCAAATGATTTCTTTTTTGGTGATAGGGGATACAAAAAGAAATTTCTCGAAAGTTTTTCGAAAGCTCTTATCCGGAAAAGTGGCAGCAAAAGGAAAGAAAGAAAGGAATCGAGTTGAAGGTTTTCTTCCGCTCGATTGAAGACACGTTGTCGCGGTAAATGTTGTGAGAGAAGTGACGAAACGCATCGGAAGCAGACGATATTATCTTTTCCAACACATTTCATACAAATTGTGAGTGTGTGTTTCAAATCACATACACATCCGAGGGTGAGGAGGAGAGGAAGTTGGGTGGGGGAGGTTCGGGAAACGTGTTTTAAAATTTCGGGAGAGAGAGAGAGGAAAGGCTTTCGAAGGAAAATCTAGGAAATCGTATTTCATGTTCGTAATTTAATTGATTCCAGTCGGAGTAAGGAGGCGACGAAGGGGTTTTCGGAAGAAAAGACGAGATAGGGGATGAAGCTTTTCGCATGATTTCTACCGTTTCCGGTTGAAATCGAACCCAGCCATGTGTCCGCCATGTCGGAGTCTTCGACTTTGTTCCTTTTTTATTTTATGGTTTTGAGTTTTTTTTCGATCTTCTCTCCCTATCTTCCTCCTCCTTCTTCTTCTTCTATTGTTGGTGCGATTTCGTTTTTATCAGGAATTGATTCTTGAAAGATCCTCCCTCTCCTCTCCGAAAAGGAAGAAAGAAAAACAAAAGCGATCTCGGAGAAGGAATTCAAAGGACAATAAATAAAAGGAAACGAATTTTCGTTGTTTTGAATTCCGCCATCTTTGATTCAATTTTTTTTCCTCTTCTCTTTCACGGCTTTA
>JADMLL010000339.1:0-15474 GCA_016920875.1 Columbicola columbae
AAAGCTCGTGCTTTTCAGGCAAGTTTTTCCGAAAGCTCACGACCGACAGTAGCTATTGTATCTGGATTAAATATTTCTGAAATTCGGCATCAAATTAAAAATTTGAAAAGAAGGGCGGGAAACTGAAAATTCAATTGCTGACACAAAATTAAGATTCAATATTAGAAACCTCGAAATCATTTAGCGAGAACCCGAAGAATAAATAGCGTCGCCCGGATTAATTTGAGAGACGGAGAGGGGGATCGAGGCCAGAATTTTACTTGAAGAGCTGGGGGTGAAAGAGAGCAAAATCTTCATATTTTTTGACAGTCCTTCTTCAGTCCACCCCCAAAACCCTATCCTCTTTCAGAGGCCAACAAAAATTTCATTTCAAGATAGAAAATGTTTTTGAATTTTTCGAAGGCGGGCCAACTTCAAAATGAAAGTGAGAAGAAGGATGGGGGGCGGTTGCTGTCTTCTGATTATTGATTCTGTCAGTTTTGAGTTTAGAATTTTTCTTTTTGTTTTTGATATTATTTTGGTTTTTCTATTTTGGATTCAGGATGGTGGTTTTTCCCGTCGCCTAAAACTTTTTGGGTCAAAATTTGTTTTTCTGACTCGGAAGTTTATTCCATTCTGTTCATCTCTGAATGACCTATATAAGAAGATTTGGTTTAAGGAACTTCTGGAATTCTTTAAAAAGTGTTAGTGACTTTATATATATATATAATTAGTAGTAAGGAGAAAGAGTTGTGTTGGCAAATTGTCCATACAGACAAAGGAAATTATATATTCTATAGTGCAGCGCTGTCTAACTTATCATAGCCCGCGAGCAATATTGTCGTCACCAGGTAGGTCCCAGTTGGACAGCCTTGCTTTAGTGTAATATAGTTGTGCTTATGAACTTAGTACACGTACATGTCTACTTAAACATGTTACAGTGTCTTCCTTTTTTTGCGTTTTTTTGGTTAAGAAACTTGAACATTTTACAAAATACTTTATTTCCGGTTCTAAAATACCCTACAGCATCCTCTGGAAATGCCTGTGTATTCTTCTCAAACCAATTTCTGTCTAACGGAAGGTGTAAGTTCAAAATTAAACAACAACGTTAGTGGGATCTTTCATAAATTTTCACACCTGCAGTATTTAAAATCGCCTAAATTCTGTTCTTAACAACAGCAATTTATTGTCTCAAAAAAGTGTCCATAGTGGTATGCCAGATCTGCTGAATAACGACTTATAGGCATAGGATGTCCAACAAACATTGCCCAAAGAAAATTTAATTTTAGTAATCAGGGAACAACAGGAAATCTTTTTAGTATGACCCAGAATCTGAAGCAGTTTTAGTAAACATAAACTAATAAAGCGTCGTCGTGGAAAAATCAGCAAATTCTGACTGCAGCAAAAAGTGATCTTAATCATATGAAAGCATACTGCTTCGGCCGAGGTCTTTCCTATAGTGCTTAAGTGCCAGGTTAAGAAGTTCAAATCCTGTTGTACCCAAAAAGGGTGAAACTGTTTCAAATCAACGTCTAGATCAGGGGAACCTTTTTAAATCAAAGGCCCAGTTTAATCTAAAATTTTGCGGGTCACACATAAAATAGTAACTACAGTAGAAGGGCCGCACAAATTTGCAACAAATGAACAACGGGCCTAATTTAGCTTCTTCTGTAGATTATGCATCTGTTATTCTACTAAGTGAAATCCACTTTAACCTTTCGATCGTCAAATCATAATTTAGCTGAATATTTAGACTATTAAATACTTTCGGCCCGAGTTTGTCCTACATGGTCTAAATACTTTTAAGACTCTGAAAAGTAACCGGTAGTTTGGCCGAGCTTATATAAAGTAAGAACATAAATTGAAACTAAGACAACGTTTAGCTCTTACCAACGATTTTCTAAAGACTCACCTTCCGGTTTCGTATTCTATTTCCGTTTTCCGCTTTTTGCTTTCTAACTCATAACTCTAACATTTTTCTCTTTTTGGGAGGAAATGTATAATTAACAAATTTTTGAGCCTTGTCCGGTTTTATTCTTCCTCCGTGCAAAAAGATTTCATTAGTACCGGAAATGAGAATTTAGAAGGTTGGGAAAAAGGAGAAAAAGGTTGGATTCAGGAGTAGATGAAAAGAAAGTTAAAATAATTAAAAAGTGGGCCTTGGACCGAATAAATATGTAAACGTAAAGTAAAATTTAGTGTGGAGGAGGCTTGGCTGGCGGGATTACTGTCTTCATTTCCCGCGAGAGTTCCCTGAGCTTCCCGGTCGATCCTCTGGAAATTTAACGCTTTCGTTTCTTCCGCCGCCCTAATTTATAATTACCGCCACATGATTTTATCATTTTCCTCGCAGTATTCTCTCTCTCTTCTTTCTCTTTTACTCTATTGTCTCTTCTTCTTTGCTCGTCTATCTACCCTTCTGGCCTTAGAGGCAAAAACGATTCTCCTCGTTTCTGGCGAAATGATTTTACTGCCCCCATCTTTTCGCTCTTTTGTATTCATGGTTTTCGTTTGGGTGTAGATTGGGCTGGATATGTCTTCTCTTTAACGATTTTCACGCAGAATGTTGTCGCTGACTATTGTACTTTTTCAAAGCTCGGTTATGTTCTTTGAGAACTACATCTGTTGTTTCGAGCAGCTTTTAAGTTAAAGTGTGTTTGCAGATGGAAGGATAAAGTAAACTAGCTGCCTGTCTGGGTGAGTCGCATATATTTTGAAAACAGACACAGAACATATATCTGAGAGTAACTAGCGATCTTTGTAAACGCTTTCAGAAAGCTCAGTTCTGAGGATACGACAGAAGTGAGGAAGGCTTGCTTATCACCCTTAGGAGCTTGGAGACGCTTCCAATATCACTCCTCCACGAACGTTATAATATCTCTTTGTATACTCATTCTATAGAAGATCTAATTATACTATGACTATATAGGTACTAATATATAGTGGTGGTGGTTTTAATCCCGTTTCTCACCCTTTTTTGGGGTATAACAGGATGCGGAGGAGGATTCTGATTCACGATCATAACACCCAAGTCAGGAACTCTAACAACTACAGCAGGGCGTCCCGCTGACAGGTACTAATATCTAATCGATCACTGAACATACTCTAACGAATAGACATAACAAATTAACCATATGTATACATACTGTATACACCAAAAAACGTTAAATAAATAAATAAACTATACTCAGACTATACAAACTATACATAAAATAAAAATGAACAAAACTATACAACAAAATAAATTAAATAAAAACAAATAAATGAGTATATACTGTATATCAGAAAATTATTCGACAAAGCAACCTGCAGATAAACAAATATATTAACATAAATATACTTAAATGTATCACTTAATTAAATAAATAATTAGACACGTATATTATAACAATATAAATGAAAGAGACAATTACAAGTGCAAATAACTTAGTAAATAAATAAATATGTAACTGGATCAATAAGTAAGCAAACAAATAATTAACTCAGATTAATAAATATATAAATACGAAACAAAGGAATGCATCATGAAAACAAATAAATAAATATATAGATAAGCTAATAAATGAGCATATACTATATATTAGAAAATTAATCGACAAAACAAGCTGCAAATAAATAAATATATAAAAGAGACAAATAATATATATAATGAATAAATTAAATTAATATATAAATATGAATACATAAACAATAATATGAATGAAAGTGAGACAAATACAAATACAAACAAGTCAATAAATAAATAAATATGAAAACTAAGGAATACACGACGAAAATAGATAAATGAAAATGCAAATAAATCAATAAATAATTATTCAAATAGATAAATACATAAACAAACCACTAAAATAGATAAATAAAAAATAAATAAATATTTTTGGTTTAAAAGTGGAAGCTTAGAGCTTTCTAATACTGGAAATGAGTTGTAGAAATTTAATTGATGTTTAATTACTCTATGACATTGGTTATTGTCCTTCACTATCATACCTTGGAAGGGGAACTTATCGAAAACGACAGAAAATTTTTCCCAGAAAAATGTGAGCGGTTGAATGCGGAAGGAGAGATGTGGGAGAAAATTTTCCGGGGCGTTCATTTTCTCAACAGAATATTTCCTCTCTTGGAGCTTTTGTCATTGTTTTTAGCGAAACAGTTTTCCCAAGGCTGCTCGGTTAATTACTCTTCATTAAGTAGATATTTATCAACATTATTTGCTCACGTGTTTATCTATTTGGAATTTTCGTTCAAACGGTTCTTTTCACCTTTTTGAGAGTTTCCACCTGCGTTCCTCAAGTTCCTCGCTGTCCTTGTCTTTCATACCAATCCCCAAGTTGTTCTTCAACATGTTTTTGGTTAATATTCCGCCTCTGCTGGTTCTTTACTCATTGTTCACCCGTTTTTTGGTCTGGTTTTTAATATCTATGATCCTCCTTACTTCTTTCCGCCATCTTGTCATATGTTTGGTTTTATTAAAGAGAAGACATCCTCCTTTTTATCTACTTCTGGCTCTTATTTGTATAGTTTCTCTACTTTTTGTGGTTTGGGTTAACAAACACATCCACTTTTGTCTTTTGATACTTTCTGTACTAGGCTACTGTTTGATTGATGTGTTGCCTAACCGTCATTTCGTTAAAACCTTTCACGTGTGTGGGTACTTTTTTCGTTTACTAAACTGCAAAAGAGGAATCAAAAGGAAGAAGTGGGGCATCGATTTTTGATAGCGACAACCGGGGAGTAGGAGCTTCACGGAAGCATCAGGTGGACCGAAAAATAATGTCGGTTCTGTGTGTTAAACCTTATATAAGTTACGGTAAAAGTGATAAATCAGGTGAATATACATCATTTCTGGCGTTTATTCATACCAGCTAAGCTAGGTAAATGACAAATTATGAGTATTTATCACATTTACCGGCTTAATAAAATATCCAAGTCATAATGGGATTTGAATAAATTTTGCTGTGATGCTTGAATTCTGTTATTCTTGTCAAGTATTCGCTGTTTTTGGAAGGTTCGTTCACTGTCACTGGCAGTGCTGCTAATTGCTTATCTTCTGCCAGAAAAGTGACAGAATCCGGGAATCTGAACAAACGCTGATTAAATTCTCCATCAAGAATCAAATATTTTACAAAGTAATCGGTAAATGTGATAAATATTCATCAAATTTAGTGATGATTATGAAATATCGAAGGATATACAGTCTATATATCTGCTTAGTTTATCACTTTTACCGCAACATATATGCGATATTACTTTCCGCTTCTCGTAATAGAAGAAGACGATCCTGTTGATAGAACGCGATTACGTTTTTCCAAAGATTTAAGGCAGATGATACAGGAGATTGAGGGGGTTAGAAGTAGGATGAAGAGGAGGAGGATGAAGGAGAATGGAAAACAATAAATCAAAAGTGAAAATTGGAAATGAAGAATGAAAAAGTTTGCATTAAAATGTCGCCGATGAGGAAGAAGAATCTCTGTTTGGAAATATTAACCACCTGGGAATACTATTTCCCTCCGCCCGCAAACGTGTTCTTACTTTTCCCTCAAGAATAATATCTTTTTACCCTTTCGCGATTCTGGTTCCCGAACGAACGCCTCTACCGCCTTCTTCGATTCTTTTCCTCCTTTCCTTCCTTCTTTTCTTTTCCATTCCCGCGATTTAACTGCGGCTACGTGATCTTCTTCCGGCGAACGGCTTCACATCTCGTTAAATTTTCACTGTTTATGTTTTTAGCGGAAACTTTACGATTTAACCCATCCACCCGAGAGAACAAACGAACGAGCTAGCGACCTTTGGCAGAACGGATTTTTCTTATTTGTGTTTTGTTTATGATATTTTGCATGTTTGATGACGGAAGGATTTGGTTTTGATTAGCCTGGAAGGTTTTCTTTTGCTTAGATTTGGTGTGTTGAGATTGCCTAACTGCCTTTTTGCTCTGAACTGAACTGTTTGACCTCAAATCTGCTGTTTTGATGAGATATCTGTTAAATTATCTACTTAAGATTGGTTATTTTGGTTTCTACTTCTCTGTCATTTAAAGTTCATCTTTATCTGCTGTCTCTGAAGCTGACTAGATATGAATGTGCTTACTCTCCTTCTAGTTTTTGATTTTGAACGCATCTCTGTCACACTTGCATCTTCTGTTTCATTCTGCAGCAGTTAGCAAAGGTTTTTTATAAGATAATTCACGAATTACCTGCTTAATTTTAAGACTTTTCCTTTGATCTTCTACTGGTTTTGTTATTCAGCACCAAATTTCATCATCTACCTGTAGATTTTACTTATCTATATTCAGTTTTGCTGTTTTGGGCTGTATTTCTCTCCCTCTCTTTGTTTCTTCTAGTTTTGTAATTAGCCAGACTTCTTTTTAGTATGCTGTCGCCGTTGGTTTATGTTTTGGTTTGGTGTTAGGTTTGACGCTTTGAGTTATCCGACGATTACTGTTTGTCTGTTCTAGCTTCTATTTGTTGGTTTTTATATTTTTCATCATTTTACGTTTCGTACGTCGAGTGTTTTTTGAGGATCTATTGTGAAATTTGACTTTAATATTATCTGCAGTTAGGTGAGGTTGTTACCTTTACCCCTTCAAATTTTGTGAGGAGTTTGTGAGCTAGGTATTATCCGTTTCTGACTTCTTCTTTTCGTTGTTTCATTTTGTACTTCAAATTTTTAACTTGTGTCATACTTCGGGATTCTTCTATTTGGTATAACTTTCTTTAGTACTCAGTATTTATATATATACTTCTTGCTTCTGAATATCATTCAGTTATCTATTAGCTGGATTTGAGATATCTTTTACTTCTTAAATTCGCGGAATTACAGAGGATGACATCATTTAGTGTTGAGGCTCGGTTATTAGTTTTCAAATCTAGAGGCCTAGTGGTGGTGTCGTGGTTAAAGTGTCCAACCGTAGAAGTTATGGTCGTTAGTTCGAATCCTCCCGCATCCTGTTATACTCAAGTGTTAAAAATGAAATCAAAACTTAAGCTAAAGAGCTGAACTCTGACTCGGTTTTTGGTGACAAAGTCTATTCTGAAATCAGAAGAAAGGTTCTTGCCCTCCAATGATAAAAAAAATTCAAGGAGGAAGGGGAACAAACTTCAGAGACTAAAAATTACCGACAGAAAAAATTCAAAAAAAGTTTCCCCAGGTTTCTGAGCTTAATTATTGTTTTACGGCTTTCCAGTTTGTAAAGTCTTAGCTTTGAGCTATCAGAGACACAAAAAGAAATTAAACTTTCAAAACTGCAAAATGGGGTCAACGAAAGTTTAAAAAGAAATCAGTTCGGTCCAGGAGGGGATGTGGGGGAGGAGGTAGAAATGAAAAATCGATTCGATGAAAATTTTGCCAATCAGAAGGGAAAAAAAATTTGGAAGAAGGAACAAAAATATTCCTTGGTAACGGCGAAAGTCAAGACTTGTGAAAATAGACCGAAAGCTTTCTATCTCCATCTCTCTTCTTCCACTCTCTCTATCTCTCTTCTCGTCATCCCCCTCCCCGCCCCTACGGTGAACGTTGAATCCTGGGCAGAGTTTTCTCTGACACAGTTTCGGAAAAACGGAAAACTTTGAAAGGGGTTGTTAGCATTCTTTTTGAGTGGGAGAATGGAGCGGGACTCGACGACGCCTCGCTGGAAGCACGACGCGCAAACACTTTCCATTCGACAGTTTCTTTCCCGCATTATCACTTTCTCTCTTTTTCCTGTGCGGGAGTAGGCAGAAGAAAAACGGAAAAACCCGAAATTAACTTCACAACATATAAGTTTTCTCCCATTTTCGCGTTTTTGCGAGAGGCGGTGGAAAGAAAGAGAATAAAGCTCAGGGTTATCCGGGAACGTTACCCTAAGTGACCTAATAATGGCAAAGATTTTTCAAGGGAGGAGTCCCTTTTATTGATTTTAATTAAAAAGTCAAATTAATCGGCGGATTCTGGAATCGCGACGACGGAAGGAGGAGGAAACGGAAGTGCAGGAGCAGAGCTCAGTGTGGATGGTTAAGATTTTGATCTGAAATTTTAGAAAAATGAAATAATTCCTCCCATCCCCAGTAAAGAAAAGTTTTTGTACTTTTTATTATAGTTTCCGTTGAAACTTTTTGTTTGTGATTTGTTATTTGTTTATTTTCGTATCTTTGTCTTTTATCTTTATCTGGTTCTTTTAACTTTTGTGAAATTTGCCTTTCTTTACATTTTTAGGTGTAAAAACTTGAAAGTTTTTTGCTTTCGAGGGGAATGACCTAAAAACAGTTGTTGGTAGGTTATTACTGAACTTTGTTTATATTTATCTACGTATTTATCCGTTTCTTTAACTATTATCTGCTTTGTTTTTGTCATTTTCGACTTCTTTTATGTCTCATTTAACCCTTTTTATCCTCTTTAGATCGTCGTGTTGTGTTTCAAACTTCGCGATCGATATTTGGTGTATTCGGTATATTCTGTCTTCTTCTTGTTTTATATTCTTCTTTCGGGTGACCATTTTTGGAATGCTGTTTTGAAGTTGGGTTTCCCGGAAAACTAGTGCTTGTTTCTCCTTTTTCAGTGTTTCGCTGTTGTATGACTCTGTGTGATTCCTACTTCCTTTAGGTTAAGCCTTCAAAATCAATTCCGACCTTGTCTTCTTCCTTAGAAAGTAGTCGAATATTGAAATCCGTAGAAGGCTATCGTTCTCTTCGTCATGACCTCTTCTTTATGGTTGATTTTGGTTATCTGAATTGTTTATTCTTCTCTAAGTCAGTTTGCCACTGTACCTTTTTTCAAAATTTCAATTCTTAGAGTTTGATTATAGTTTTTGGTTATATTTGAACACATTTTCTGTACGTTAACCCATTTTTTGGGTGTTAGTTAACTGTCTGAGTTGAACTATTACGTAGAAATGCTGCTCCAAACTCGAAGGATGAACAGGGTTACGTTGGCTTGTATAGCAGTCACTTGAGACTGATGTTGATACGTTAGTATACGTGGTTCAGGCGGATTATGCAAAATGAAATGATTGGTAGACATAAGGAAGAGGTGGGAGGTCTGTGGTGTAGTGGTTATAGTGCTAGACTAAGAAGTTATAGTCGCGAGTTCAAATCCTCCTCCGTATCCTGTTGTATCCCGAAATAGATGAAAACAGGATAGAACTCAACCATAACCTAACAAAAAAGACTTCTGTCCTCTATACTGAACTATATTGGTGATGAATATACAGTTACTGGATCCCCGATTGCTTGTTACAGCCATTAAACACTACGATAATGTCCAAATTGACCTTAGGAACTGTTAACTTTTGCAGAACCGGATAACGTGTCAAAGGATCCTGCAAATACTCACCTAAAGCAGTCAATGACTCGTTTTACTATTCTGTCAGCATGCTAATCAAGTATCAATTTAAAACAAACGTTTGTAGGTACTTCAAATTGGGTAAAGTCATCACACTGAACCTGAGTGTTGTCAGTTCTTAACAAACTGTTTGTCAAATTTAACTAATGACTTTTGTTGTCGTTAATTCTTTCACTAATTTTTGAGTTCGTGAA
This sequence comes from Columbicola columbae, assembly GCA_016920875.1. NCBI lineage: Eukaryota > Metazoa > Arthropoda > Insecta > Psocodea > Philopteridae > Columbicola > Columbicola columbae. Next base: position 9,486 of record JADMLL010000339.1, read on the forward strand.
ATTTTTTTTTGTTCGACCAAAGTTTTAAAGCTGTTGAGGAAAAAAAAGTTCCAACAAGACAGAAACAAGTTGAGTAAGTCGGTTCGGGGTGAGAGGAAGGAGGAAGAAGAGGAGAAAAGTTTAAAATGGTTCAAGGTTTTCAAAATTAAAATCAATAAAACAAAAAGAGAATGAGAGAGGGCGCGGAGGAATACTTAACTTTCTTCCAACTGTTACTTCTCCAAGATTAGTAGACTTTTTCCCGAATGAGATCTATTTTCTGATAATTTCGTTTAAAAATATTCCAACAGTAGACAAGAAGGTCAGCAAACAACAACAACAAAAACTTTTGATGGGTCGAATCGAGGTAGTAGCGAAATTTATGAACAAAAACAAACCAAATTTGCTGGAAGAAAAGCAATAATCAGTCAATTGCTGTTGGGGAACGTTCTCACAGGGTCACCCTTCTGCTTTCTGTCTTTTCTTCTCTACTACCACCACCACTCCTCCTCCTCCTACCCCACATTCACTTCAAACAAAAATCGAATCCATCAACGAAAATTCTCATTTGTTTCGACTGACACAGAGAACCCAACTTCCAAAGACACTAAAAGCGATTCATCTATCGGGAGATCATCTTCTTCTCCATTACGTTCCGTAATTAAAATTTTCTTTCCTTCTTCCTTTCTTTCTTTCTTTTCCTTTTTGATAATTAAACGGCTTCGCTAATAAAATAGTATCGCAGACGATCGGAGGGGAAATTAACTTGTAAATTAACTTTTGTTCATTATCGTGAGCTTTTTGGGAAGAAGCGGCGGGAAAGATGGAGGTAGAAGAAGGAGGAAGAGGAATTGAGGAGAAGAAGGGAATAAGGAAGGTGAAGGTACAAATATTAAATAACGAAAGTAATAGTCGTTTGGGGTATGGTAATGATTAAACCGATTATTTTCGAGATATAACACCGCCACCTTCTCTCTCTTCTCTCTCTATTCAGTTTCGTTCACCTTTTTGCCCCGCCCCCGTTAGATTAATGGAATTTCCGTTTCAAACAGGTAATTCCCAAAATTCGTGCTTTTAATGCTTTTTGGGGGTGTCGTGGTTTGAAAGAAAAGGCACCTACACCGACGGTTTGGAAACTATTTCGCTTCGAATTCCGCCTTTCGAAGGTTGTAATAATTAATTTCTTTTATGTAATTAGTAGTTCCGTTTATCACGACAAAGATGTCATTTTTGCAGATGATTTTGTCTTTTTCTGTCATGTTGGCGACTGTCTTCACTGAATTATTTGCTTTTCAAAGTCTATTTCGTTTCCTTCTAATTTTCATTGGTATCCATAGTGTGGCCGGTTTATCTTTATTCCTCTGAGTTTCTTCTTCGCTTTTAGGCATCCAAGGACCACAGAAAGTAGCTCTGTCCATTCATTCTGATTCTCTCCTTGACTTCCAATAGGTCTTCATCTTTTACTTTGCTGATTCCTCCTTTCGCGTCCAGATGTTTTTCCTCTACTTCTCCATCTCCAGAAACCCTAAAATTTTGCACCAGTCTTCTTTTTGTATTATATCTTCGGTTATCCCAATCTTTCTGTCTTAAATCCACTGGTTGCCAGTCTTACTCCTACAGTTTGAACACTTGTTTTGTAAGTCTACTGTTATCCATCCTCATTATGTGACCAAAAATTTAATTTTTCTCTTTCTAATTGTGTCTGACGTCCTTTCGGTGTCTTGGTCCTTGTACGGATCCATACTTCTCCTGTGTCTTAACATTCCTTCATCCGTTTTCAACGGTCCCCAGATTTTCCTCAGCATTTTCTCTCCTTCATGTGTTTATACTCGAGTTCTAGTACTGTGTTTTAATTGACGATACTAAAAATAACTCGTGGTTTACATAATTATATAATAATACTGAGGAGTTATGATTTAATAAATAAGTAGAATTATACTGTAAATCGACATATTTTCTTGTAAAAAGAAGTTTCAAACTGTCGAATGGTCCGTCAAGTTTTTCTAGTACTTAGTTCAAAAATGCAAAGATTCGACACTCTTGTACCAAAAATAATTTTTGAGGTGGTCATCAAAACATTAGACAACAGCAGTACATCGTGAATGACTGTATGACGCTCAGTTATTTTCCAGAAAACAAAACCAAAACAATGGACTCAGATCACTCTGTCGAACAGCATTCAAAACGTGTGTTCTCAAGCACTTCTCATATTATAATAATATATCAGATTCAGTCCATCAGCATTAGATCTGAGTCAGTCGGAGACAAGAAATAGTCCCTGTCGGAACTGGAGGGACTTTATTGTGGTTTGAAACAAGGCTATAATCAGAAGAATTGGACCGAATGATTTAAATACAATATATATTCAAATCAGAAAAGATGGATCAGAGTATATATATAATATATAACATGCATTCCGAAAGCACTGACCAATGGCCCTTAATCCGTACGAAGGCCTAACTGTGATGAATGGAGGTTCGTTAAAATCCGAGGGGTTACCAGACTCATTCAAATCATAAATTTAATTTCGCTTCATTGTGAGCTTCTTTTCTCAACAACCTCCGGAAAACTTCATCTTTCCCCCATAGAATGACCGCTTGAGATTTTAAATAACAAACGTCTTGAAATTGACAGAGAAAAATCCCCACCCCCAACGCCGGATAAAAAGAATTATTTAGGAAGATTTACTCACATGGACAACGCGCCAAACTCCTCTCTTTGTTTATCTTACCCTCCTTTCATGTCGTGCTGTTGTGTTAAAACAACAGTCGAAAGATTTTCCACTCGAACTTTGAAGTGTATTATTACACAAAGCGATGACTCCACTTCCCCCGCCCAAGGCCCGTTTGCCTCTTCTCTTCAAGAATCCTTCAGTGTCTTTTGCCAGTCCTCCGCCTTCTTAAGCCAAGACTTTGTTATATTTTGACATAATTATAACACTTCCTACCCTTCCTTCAGAATGTTTCTGATCTTGAGTCTACCGCTAATTACGGTTGATTAAGCATCGTAACAAGTTGCGGTTTATAAGGTAATATCTTACCGGAAACGGGAGGGAAAATGGTGGCAGACCTGCGGATTGGTGAACTAAAAAGAAGACGTTGGCTTTGAAAGTGATTAAAGTTTTTATGTGCGACGGGAAACAAGAAGTAAGGATATCATTCGGCTATAAAAGCTCAACTTTTAGTCTATATACTCTCCCCTTCCCCTCAACCATTTGTTTGTTTTATGTCTCACCTCGTAATTATCTCCAGGCTGTTGTGTGTGCTGGATAGGAAAAGCGTTTGAAACGAAAGAGGAAAACTCTGACGTCACAATAGAGTAAAGGTCAAGAACTGACCCAGTCGACAATGCGAAAACCGGAAGTTATTTTCTCGAACGATTAAATTCTCTTTCTCCCATCGAGACTTTTCAAGAAGACAACTCCCGCCCCCCGTTTGCCCTCGTCCTGTTGTCGCAAACACCTGAAAATCAATGGAAAATCGGTGGAAGCGTCTCGAGAAGCGATACCTACACCTCTGAGAATTGTTTTCATAACTTCGGAGAATGTTTCCGGGAGAAAAAGTTTCGCAAAGTTTCTGACTCTTACCCTCCTTCACATCCCCGTCTTCATCCCTTTCCAGTCAACCCGTTTGGAATCCGATGATTTTGAACGGCCCTGAATAATTTGATTAATGCATCACAATCAAAGGCCATTCATAAATATTTTCACTTCCAAGAATGAAAATCCAGCGAGGAAGTAAATAGTTTTTGAAAGAGGAACAAAGGAAGAGGGTCGGAAGGAAGAACAAGAAGACAGCTTTTCGATTTTTCTTTAAATTCCTTCCGATTTTTTTCTTCTCTTTGTCTTTCCTCAGCTTCCGTTTGTCTTTTCGAAACAGTGACTCGACAAAATTCGATTCTTCGAAAATATTTTAAAGAGCGAATACAATTAAAAGAAAAATAAGGAAGAGACTCCGGGAGGCGGGCGGGGAAGGAGGCGAGACATCAATTACAACGGTATCATTCAACATTTATTCCGATCCATTGTCTGATGTCTGTCAAATTTTATTTAATTGACGTTACTTTAATTTCCTGTCGTTACTATGCACTTTTTCCTGTCTTAAGAAACCCTTCGGATGTTAATGTTATTTGTTCTCTAAAAGAGCGAGAGAAATTCGTGAGTGTGTGCAGTATTTATAGAACGGGTTCTTGTAATGTTAATGATTCGCATAACTTCTTGCTTTTTACTTCCAATCCTCTCTTTCTTTCCAAAATTTCTCTTCTTCTCTCTTCTTCTTCTTCTCCCAAAATTCCTGCTGTAGGAGATGAGGTTGGCAATCCTGCGAGCGTGTATTTTTTATCGGTAATTGTATGAAGAAACTGTTGAGGAGTTGACAATACCGAACAAGTGTCGTATGAATTGAGTTTAGCTACTGTTTATGTGATGACGTTTTAATTAAATTTATATTATATATTATTGAGTATATTGTTGCGTATTGACACATCAGACTAGCTAACCTAAATATTATAACATTTAAATGCTCTCTCTAAATTATTTCTCCTTCTTCAATGTTACTCTCTCGTCTCTTCTTCCAGCCCGACCTATTCATTTCACTTCTCTTCTTCTCCAGTGCTTGAAGCTAAGACACTAGTTTGTCCTCCAGATCCAAGCATACAATACTAAATCCACCGACTACTTAATGTCTTAGACTTGGAGGCAGGTGGTAGTTATAAAAAACCTTGCGAAAATGGATTCTCGTTAAAATGTGCATTATTTATGAAACGAATCCTTCACACATAATATTTATGAAATGAGTTTCTTCTCACATTTGCGCTTTGCGCAAAGGGAAAAGGTCCAAAAACCAAAAATTTTAGTCGTTAAACCAACCGATCAACGAGTCTCATTCTCTGATTGGTCAGTTAGAATGTGACGTGTCAAATGACGTACCATCGTCATTTGGTCTTGTACCTTGTAATGTTGAGTTCGGGGTGGTTGTGATTTTCAAATGATTTCTTTTTGGTGATAGGATACAAAAGAAATTTCTCGAAAGTTTTCGAAAAGCTCTTATCCGGAAAAGTGGCAGCAAAAGAAGGAAAGAAGAAAGGAATCGAGTTGAAGGTTTTCTTCCGCTCGATTGAAGACACATTGTCGCAGTAAATGTTGTGAGAGAAGTGACGAAACGCATCAAACGATATTATCTTTTCAACACATTTCATACAAATTGTGAGTGTGTGTTTCAGATCATCACATCCGAGGTAGGAAAGAGAGAGGAAGTTGGGTGGGGGAGTTCAGGAAACGTGTTTTAAAATTTCAGAGAGAGAGAGGAAAGGCTTTCGAAGGAAAATCTAGGAAATCGTATTTCATGTTCGTAATTTAATTGATTCCAGTCGGGTGAAGGAGGCGACGAAGGGTTTTCGGAAGAAAAAGACGAGATGGGGATGAAGCTTTTCGCATGATTTCTACCGTTTCCGGTTGAAATCGAACCCAGCCATGTGTCCGCCAGATGTCTTCTTCGACTTTGTTCCTTTTTATTTTATGGTTTGAGTTTTTGTTCCCATCTTCTCTCCTATCTTCCTCCTTCTTCTTCTTCTATTGTTGGTGCGATTTCGTTTTTATCAGGAATTGATTCTTGAAAGATCCTCCCTCTCCTCTCCGAAAAGGAAGAAAGAAAAACAAAAGCGATCTCGGAGAAATTCAAGGACAATAAATAGAATTTTCGTTGTTTTGAATTCCGCCATCTTTGATTCAATTTTTCTCTTCTCTTTTCGGCTTTTTCTTCCGGTGGAGAGGGTGGGGGTGGGGATGAAACTTTTTCATTTTTCCTCGACGAAACCGAAAACTAGTCAGTGAAATTTCGTAAATTGGTGAAACCGATCTCAAGTTATAATAATCAGCCTTTGGGAAACCTGATGAGTTTTCCACTTAATTGCCTACCACTCTCCACCAGATATCTAACAAATCAACCCTTATCAAAATCCGTTAATTATTTTCTTGAGTTTTCATCAATTATGCAAAACTTTCGCCCTGTGC
>JADMLL010000340.1:0-25197 GCA_016920875.1 Columbicola columbae
TTCGTTTTCTCTCTTTTCTTCCAATTCCCATTTTCCTTCCTCTTTTCTTCTCCTTGGTGCCTTCTCTCTCTTACGTTCTCTAATTCTATATTAATCGATCCCTCAACACACAAAATTCCGTTTTACAAAGCCCAAAGCACTTTAAACTCAACCGAAAGAAGACATAAAGAAAGAGGAGGAGACAGAATGTCTGACCTTCCAAAAGTAAGACCTCGAAGACTGGTTTCCGGTGTTTGGTGCGGTCAGACAAGACTGAAAGGGAAGGTTCATTTGCGTGCGAAGCAAAATGGTTTTAATGAAGACATAAAATAGACGAAATCGATAAATCTATAAATATAACGGTAATTGATGCGGAGGAGGAGGAGGAGGAGAGGAGAGGAGGTGAACGGAGGAATCCGAACGCGTCGAGAATGTGTTAAAGCCCTCATCGACGATCAAAATGTTTTTATTGGAGAGCCCTGTCCCGTCCGGGTGTCCGTCCGTCTCATGTTTTAATGAATAAATTGAGATTGAATGGTAGCGGAAACGGAAATGAATTGATATGTGGGGGGTGTGGTCTCTCCACTCTCCGAACCTGTTCTCTGTTTCAACCTGAATCCCTGTCTTGTGACTCGTTCTCTTCAAATCGACTTGATAACACTGGAATCGGTTTCCATCTTGAATCCAGTTCTCAAGGTCATTCGTGAAAAGTTTTCCCAGCGGCAGACATTTTGAAAAATTGATACATCGAAAATGGTTTTCGGAAGATTTATTTTCGGCGAACAGTTGAAAAATAAAAATCATCGAAGGAGGAGGAGAAATGGAAAGAGGATTAATGTCTTCTGTCAAAACGGAAATTAATGCGTCGTAATTAGGAGAGAGAGAGAGAAGAAGAAGAAGAAGAAGAGGAGGAGAAACAACATTTCCACATTCCTCGAAGGAGTCAAAGTCAAACAGAACCGACAGGCGAAACAGATCTGGACAAGAAACTGTTACAGTTAAACGACGACAGAATACAGGAAATCTGGGAACCGGAAATGAGGAAGTAACGAGCCTTAAGACGTATTAATGTGAAAAAATAAATTTTCCCGAAGAAGAAGAGGAGGAAGATGGATGGAAGGCGCTTAGTGTGATACAGTTTAAACGGAGAACATCCTCTCGTTTTGACAACGTGTAAATATTTACTAGAGAGGAGGAGGAGGAAGAGGAGAGAAGAGAGGAGGGAGGAGGAAGACGTTTTATTTTTCTGTCGTGTGTTGTTTGTACTCGAGGCCTGTAGATAATCTTTATTTACGGAAATTTCGGTTTTCTAAAAAACTACGTCCCTCCCCCAAGCTTCCTCTCTCCGTTTGGGTTATCGATGTTGTTTGCCCCGTCATTAACCTCCTCCTCCTCTCTCTCTCTCTTCGGGATCGTGTCCAGGGGATTCCCTTTGTTCAAATAATCCCTGGAAGGTGATCGATAAAGTTTAAGCACTCGTAAAACAAAAGTTTTTTGAGTAATTAGTCAGTTTTGGGGTTTTTGAGGAAGTGGGCCCCTAGTTGTAGGTCATTTTGGGAGGAGGAGGAGGAGGATGGTTTTTGGGTCAACACTTGTGGACTTGATAGTTTGGTATTGGTTTCCGCTATACTACACCTGGTTTCAGGGGTTTGTTGTTGTTGTTGAGTTTCTTTGATGCTCTGTAGCCTTTCTTCGCTTTCCTCCTCTTTCTTGATGACGAACTTGACGGACTCTCCTCTCTTTCTGTTTCTCTTTTTCTTTTGTCCTGTCCCTCTCTATCCAGTTTCTTCACTTTAGCTATTCCTCTCTCTTTCTTTTTCTCTTCTTTCTCTTCCTTTCATCCTGTTTGTCCTCTTTCTGTTTTTTCTGTTTCTCTCTCTTTCGGTTCTGATTTTTATTTTGTTCCTTTATACTTGAATTCTTCCCCCTTGTTCTTTCTCTTCGTCTTCTTCACTGTATCTCTTTCTCCTTCTTTTCTCTTCTTTCTCTTCCTTTCACTCTTTTTCTGTTTCTAGCTTTTATTTTGTTCCTTTATATTTTAGTTCTATTTCTCTGTCTCTCTGTTTTATTCTCTTTATCTTTCTGTTTTTTCTTCTTTCTCTGCCTCTCCCTCTCTCTTTTTGTTTCTATGTTATATTTTGTTCTTTTATACTTGAATTCCTCTCCATCTTTCTCTCTCTTCGTCTTTTTTGCTTCAGCTATTCCTCTCCTTTCTTTTGCTCTTCTCGTCCCTTTCTCCTTCTCTTTCTGTTGCTAGTTTTAATTTTACTTCTTTATACTTGAGCCTTTTCTCTTCGTCTTCTTCAGTTTAGCTATTTCTCTTTATTTTGCTCTCCTTCTCTCCTTTTTTCTTTTTCTTTCTTTCTTTCTTCCTTCTTTCTTTGACTTTGTCGCCTTATTTTGAGTTCTTCTCTCTTCTGTTTTATATTTTTCCTTTGTACCTCACCTGATTTTTCACTCCTACTGTGCTCCTAAACTTTCTCCAAGATGTAGACTTGAGCTGCAATTTCTATAATATTCCGCAACCTTTCCTCTCTGCCTTGAGTCTGAATCTTTAGTCCCTCAATGATTTGCAACTATTACCACGGAAATTTTCACCCTCGACAGCTTTTTGTAATACCTGAAGCTTGATTTTTGAAGTCCGCATTTTTTTGTCGATTCTCCAAACCGGAATTTTCACTTTTGGAATGACTTGTAACCTTTCTTTGGTGTTCCACACCTTGTGTTTCACTCCCGGTGAGCAAAGCCTTTTCTAACATTATTTTAAGAAGAAGGGAAAGTGTGGTGGTAGGTTACAAGTTTCAGAGTACAAACTTTCTCTCCGGTTTCTGTGGGATTGTTAGAATCACTTATCAAAGACCTGTAAAAGACAACAAACCAAGATGAGAAGAGATGGCAAACCCATAACCCAACCCAAGAAGTAGAATTTGAGATGACAAACCCAACAAAGAAACTTTTAAACGAGGGAAAAGTCATCGTAGGTCACGGTTAAAGTTTCAAAACGGAAACCCAGAAGAAAGACATGAAGCTTGTGTGTCCGGACTAGCTGCAAAAGGGGACGTTAAGTCATCCATAAAACATAGGATCCACAAACCATGTTGACACCAGACCCCCCGAAGCACAAGACCAACAAACGAATGAGTCAGCACAAAACAAAAAACCAAAACCGCACGCATGTAAGCTGTCAAACTACACCCACCACCGTCAGATTTCGAGAAAAGAAGAAAACACAAACCTACAACAACAACAAAAATTTTTTTATTACCTCCAGAACCGGAGGGAGGAAGATGAAGAAGAAGGAGGAGGAGGAGGAGGAGGATAGAAGAGATGAGACCCAGCATCAAAGGATGGATTAGATGTCTTCTCCAGAAGCGATAAAAAAAATTTTTTTCATTTTCAATTTCGCTTAAATTAACTCAATCAAAGGGCGGGGTTGGAAAAATCCTCCCTTAGCATAAGGGATGAAGGGGAGGGGGTGGGTGGTTGGATTAAGAGACAGAAGGTTAAAAACTATGATTGACAGCTAATCTAATTGAGCTTTTGATTAGAAAACCTTGTTTTTCGAACCCCGACATTTTTTTTCCATATTGTTTTCGATATTTTCACCCCCCAACAACCCCTTTCATCCCTGTTTAGAAGGGCACACCAAGAATATTAAAATTTAAGGGATGGAAATGATGAAAAAAAGAAGAAAATTCCGTTTTCCAATTAAGCAGGGATGAAATTAAGTATAATATAAAGAAAATATTCTCGGTTCGTAGTCTGTCGTGGAAGGCGGTGTGAATTTTCCGATAAAAGGTTTCGTTTCCTGTCGGCGGAAACCGGAAACGGATAGAGGGAATGACTCGTTGACAAATTTTTCTTCTTCTATCTCTCTCTGGCTCTGGAGATGGAAAGCTCAGGAATGTCAAATATGTTTGATTTTAATATGATTTTGCTACCCCGTCTATCTGTCTGTCTTTTTCATATCATCCCCCTCGCAACCCCTCTTCTCTTCCTCGTTTGTGTAATGGTCCGCTTTTCAGATTCTGGTTGGTCTCTTCTGTCTTCTTTTGTCTTTTCTCTCTTCTTCTTTTCTTTCGCTGTGGTTTCTACATCATCTCTCGCTCTATGTGTCTTCCGATTCACTTTTTTTATTTTCCTCCTACTTCTCCTCTCTCTCTTTTACTTTTTCTGTCCTTTGGTGTCTATTTATCTTCCTCATGCCTTTCTCTCTTTTTCTTCACCTCTCCTTCTGTTCTTTTTTACTTCTGAATCTCTCTCTTCTTCCTCATTTCTCTTTTCCTTTAGTTTGTTTTTCTTTTACATCATCTCTTCTTCTTTTCTGATTCACTTCTAGTCTATTTCTCTTCTTCTACTTCATCTGTCTTCTGTCTTCTGATTCACTTCTTTGTCTATTTCTCTTCCTTCTACTTCTCTGTTCTTTCTCATCACTGAGTCTCTCCCTTTCTGTTTATTTATTGTTTACCTCTGCTCTCTTTCCTTGTTTCTTTTCCCTTCATCTCTGTCTCTATTGTAGTTCTCTCTCTCCTCTTTTGAGATCCACTTCTTTCTTTGTATCGGTTTCTTCTCTTCCTTTGTCTCTACTGTATTTAAGGGCTACCGTACCTCTCTGTTTTCCTTCATCTCTCCTTCTGTTCTGCTCTGTCTGTCCTCTCTCCCTTTTTGTCTGTTCTTCCTCACCTCTTTGTCTCTGTCTCTTCTACTTTTTTCACATTTCTTTTTCTTCTTTCTCTTGCTTTCTGGTTGTAAATTCATTCCTGGTCTTTTGAAATGAGTTCTGGGTCTTCCTTTCTTCTCTGATGGTGGTTAAAGATATTGTTACGAGAAGAGGAACCAGTATGATTAATCCCTGTTCACTGGTTCATTTTAAAAAATTTTTGTTTGTCGGTAGTAGGGGAGGTGGGGGGTGTTAAGTAGCAAGTACTAAAAGTAAAGAAGATTGAAGGCAGTAGATGAGGAATACGACAGGAATTAGTGTCATTTCGAAGAGAGAAAGAGCTTGGAAAAAAATTATTTAATTACTTCATTGAAGAGTCGTTTAATCAGCGCTCCCAGCGTCTAATTCGAGAACTAAAAGAAAGCAACATGGCAGCCGCGTTCTCTCTTCAGCACTCCAGTGAAAGTCAAAGTTTGGAAAATTTTTGTTTATTTATTTCTAGAGATTTGACAAGGAAGGAAAGGGCGAATGTTTAATTAGTCAAAATCCGAACGTAGCCGTTACATAAAAAGGTTTTGTGACGTCATTAAAAAGGCGAAATTGTTTCTGGCGAACGTGAACCGAACGGCAAACGTAGAAGAACAACAACATATTGTTCGGAGTTATTAAATGGAATGAAGAGGAGGTGGAGTTTGGGGGGGGCTGGGGGTGAAAAAAGAGCAAGATATAAGTCGCGTGTAGTTTATCGGCAGGTGATCTAAAAAGTTTGGGGGTGAAGGGGTGGTTGGGGCCACCGGGGCACGGGGTAGGAGACGCCTAAGGCGCCACGACGCCGACGTCACTGGAGTGTCGCGTGTAATTACCACGGCGTCTCGGAAAAGTTTACGTTTTCGTCGCTGGAATGAGTTTTCCTTTTAGTTTCTCTGTTTCTTAAATCATTTTTTCTGCTGTTTTGTCCTTTCGACTCTGTTGTCTCCTTCCTCTCTCTCTCTCTGTCACATCTTTCTTCTACCTTTCTTTATTGGTCGTCAGGCTGTTGTTTAGATTTACGATCGTTTCTTTTGCGATCTCTGCTGCTGTCTACCTCTTTCTCTCTCTTTCTTTTTCTGTTTTGTTTTCCTCTTGTCACCTTCTACGTCTTTTTCCATCTCTCTTTGTTTCTCTTCTTTTGTCTTCTTCTCCTTCTGCCCTTTCCCTTCCTACATCCTCCTTTTCTCTCTTTTTGTACTTTTATATTCCAGTTATATCTTTCCCCAATCTTCTGCTTGTAATTTTGTCATCTTCTGTTCATATTCTCTCTTCTCCATTTTTAACTCTGCTTTCGTGTCCTCTCTCCCTCATCCTTTCTGTTTTGTCCTCTTCTTTTCTGACTGTTTCTATATCCCTGTTCTTCTTTTGAGCGATTTTTCTTCTTTCTTTTGATTTTACTCACTTCTCCCTCTTTCTGGTTCACTTGTTCTTGTTTTTCTCTTCTATCTTTTCTTATGATTTTTCGAGCTGTTTTCTTTTCATTTCTGTTTATTTTCCTCCTGATCTTCTTGTTTTGATGAGCTTCTGATGAAATGTCTCTTTCATTTTTATCTCTGGTTTGTTTTATTCTTTTCTCGAGCGATTTTCTTTGATCCTCTTTTTCCTTCTTTTTGTCTATTTTGTTTTTCTTTTCTTCTCTCTCTGTTGATTCTTTTCTCTTTGTATTTTCTTTTCTGTGCGTTTGTTTTCTTCCGTTTGTTCTCTTTCTTTTTCTCCTTTTTTCGTCTGTTTTTGTTTTCTCTTTCTATTTATTTGTTCTCCTTTGTTTTAACTCTCTTTCATCTCTTTGTGTCCTTTTTTCCTTCCTCTTTCTCTTCGTCTTTGTTTTGATTCTATTTTCTTCTCTTCTTCTTTTATGTTTGATTTGTGTTTTAATCTCACTTTTACTTGTTTTCATCCCTTTTTGCATCGTATTTCCTCTTTCTTTTTGTGCTTTGATTAGCGAAAATTATTTAGAGGTCAAAGTACCTGACTACAGAAATTATGGTCTTGAGTTCAAATCCTCTCCCATATTCTGTTATTCCCAAGGCTAGAAAACGAGATTAAAGCCCAAAACTAACTATTAGTCTTTTTAGTAGTGCAGGAAAAAAGTCTGTGATAATAACAACAGCGGGTAGAAAAGCTGTAGAAGTGATGAGGAACCTATACATGACGTTGAATCCAAATCAACAAAACTCTTTCCAGGGATTGTTATGAATTATTTTAAACCGTATATATTATAGATAAGAAACAGATACTGTATGTAATGTTTAGCTTTATACAGTGCTTATCCCTCATGGGGAAGGTTTGAGATTTAATCCAAACCCAACAGCAAATGGAAAACTACTCTCTTCACACTCGCTTCCTCTCTTTCGGAATCATTTTTACATCCGTTCGTTGTAATTTTAATAATTTAAATAAAATTTTTACAAGGAAATCTCTTCCTCTTCCCAACTCATTTCCGCTCTGGGAAAGTTGTTGAAGTTGGACAGTTCTCTGGGGAAAAACTTCCCGCTTTTCCGAAAGTCCTTCACTCATCAAACAGTCAAGCCCTCGAGCGTTCTTCCGGAGTTTCTTTTTTTCAAACAACCTCATTTTCACGAACGGTCTCGAAAAAAAGGAAACCTTTCCCCGTCTTTCCCCGCTCCACCCCCACTTTCTAAAAATCCGAATCATCATTTACAAGACCTTCGTTCGACCTCGGAGTGAACAAAGCTTCGGAAAAGTCGGATGCAAAAGCACTTGGAAGCAAAAAGAAAAATAATCCGTCAGTGGGAGGAAGGATTGCATTCCCTCTCTCCCTGCATCTACTCTCTTTTCTTCTCCCATCTATTCTCTCTCTCTTTCTGTTTCTCTCCTTTTTCCCTCCTCCTCGGAAGCCTCGAGGTCTTTGGCAAATGAATCCTAGGCAAAATCGACTTGTTTTCCTCTCGAAGGTATATCAGCAACCGAAGTCTTATCGATTTTCCGGGGAGTGGGAGGGAGGGGAGAGGAGAAGAAAGTCTTTTCTCGTGGATGTGAGAATTTATTATGTTTTTGTGCGGATTTAAGAAGAGGTTGGGAAGACTACTTTTGCTGCTGAAGGTTCTAACAGAGCTTTGAAGGTTGAAACAAGATTGGCTGACTCGTCAACCCAAACTGATCTAAAGAACTGAGAAGGAAGAGCAAAACCAAAGGTCAGAAAGAAGACACAAAAGAACCAATAACGAAAACACGACAGGAAAAGCGTCAAAGACTACACAACGACCCGCGAAAGCTGTATCAGCCATTCCTTCTACTCTCAAACAACCCCAACCTTTTCGTCTTCTTCTTCTCTTGTCCGATCTATTTCCGGTTCGCCAGAAATTTCAATTATTCTTTCATCGTTTTCCCATCGTTCACGAGGTTAAAGCCTTTTTGTTTCCTTCTCATAAATCATTTCGTCGTAAATCACTGTATTGGGTCCCCCCCGCCACCGCCCACTATCATCCTGATCTATTATGACAGCCTTTTGGGACTTTCCTGAGCTTTTTTGCATTTTATTCTTATTCCTTCGCCCTTCTTCAAATTTTTTTCTTCTAGAATTCTGGTTTGTAGGTTTTGTAATATGAGGTTAAAACCATGAAAGTAACTCGTGATATAACCGACGAATAGTGCTGATTTGTCAAAATTGTAAATGTTTTTTCTAAAGAGAGAGAGTTGAAAGGTCTAAGACCTTAAGGTGAAAAATAGAAAGTCAACAGGAACAAGGAAAGAGAAACGAAAGTACTAAGAGAATGATGGAGGAATGAGGGATAACAGGCGAAAAAAGAGAAGAAAATAGGGATACAGGTAGAAAACCAAAGAGAAGACAGAAAGAAAAAGGACAAAATAAACAGAGTGGAGAACCAGACTAAAGAGAACAGAAAGACGGAGAGAATAAGAAAACATAACAAGACAGAGAAGTAATACTAAGATAGGGAGAGGAAGGGAAGAATATAATTGAAAGTAAGAAAAGAAGAAAAACAAAATCACACACAAAGGAAGGAGAGAAAAAATTAAAAACAAAAGAAGACGAATAGAAAAGAAAAGGGAGAAGGGAGAGTTGAAAAGAAAACAAAGAAGAAACAAATAAAAGAAATACAGAGAGAAGTGAACAAAATCACAAGCAAAGCAGATAGAAAGACGACAGGAAAATAAAAGAGGAGCAAAAGAAACTGAAAAGAAGAAAAAAATGAAAAACGATACAAGAGACGAAAAGAACTAAGAGGGAAAGAGAAGAAAACAAAAGCAGAGATAGAAATAGAGGAAAAGAGAAGTGACCAATAGAAAATCGGGGAAACATACAGAACTGAAATACTAAAGTAGAAAAAAATGAAAAGAAGAGAAGCGATAAACAAAAACAATGAGGAGAGAAAAGAGAAGAGAATAGAGGAGAAAACAAAAACCAAAAATAAAGAAATAGAGAAGTAGAAGGAAAAGGAGAGGAAGAGAACAAAAACACTCAGAAACAAAGAGATAGAGGGAGAGAGAGAAAGAAGAAGGCTATAGGAGGAGGAAAAAGAAAAGATCGAAGAGAGATAGAAAGAGAAGAAAACAAACCAGAGACAAAAATGAAGGAGAGAGAATAAGAACAGAAGCTGACAAAATCACAAACAGAAGATTTGCGAAAGATACACCACCACAGATTAACACCAAAAACAGAAAATAAAGAGGTACAGAAATAGAAAGGAAAAAGAGAAGTTAAAGGAAGCAGAAATAGACAGAAACCAAAAACACAACGTAGAGAATCAGAGGAGGAAAACAAAAACGACTGCAAATCTAAACAACAGAGGAAGAGAACAAAAACAGACAGAAAGAAGGAGGTGAAGACTACAGAAGGAAACAGAGACGGAGAGGAAAGAAGAACAAAGACAAGAACGTATCTTAAAAACTTCTAAAACCAAAACACGTGTCCCAATGCCCTCTAGTTGGGACATGTCCCCACCACCACCACGTGGTCCACCCACATAACAAGACCTAGAACCATGTAAACGTGTTACAGGCGATGAGCCAAACACCACAAACATCGTACAGGCTGAATGTAAAACGATGGATGGTATAAGACAAAGAAGACTTGGAGAAAAAGAAAAATCTACGACAAACAGCAACAACAACAACAACCTGCCCAAGACAAACAAGTCGGCGATTGATTGATTGATTAAAGAGGAAGTAATTAATTAATCTCGTAGAAATAATTAATTAAAAAATTTAAGTAACAAGCCTTTGTCTCGAGTTAGAAGGAGGTCTCTCGTTAAATCCGCTTCCTTTTTTCCCGGAAACCGAGAGCTTTTTCAAAAGCCATCGCTTAACCGCCATCTTCCATCTTCCTCTCTCTCCCAATTTTAAAGTTACAACTTTCACGGGCTCCGAAACTCTGCGGTGGCTCCTCTTTGGTGTTTGTCTTGGCCTTCGTCTCTCTTTCACACACATGTTCTGCTGCTGCTGTTGTTGTTGTGTTACTCAAATTAGTTCAGTCATTAGCTCTGGCCTCCTGCTCGTGTTCTTGACTGCCCCCTCCCCCCTCCATCTTGGATTATAAAAAATTTGAAATTTGTTTACATCTCTTCAAAAAAATTTAATAGCCTCGTTTGATTAGCTGAAAGAATTTGTGTCTGTTCTCCGTCACAGGTTCCAGAGTCTGTTCCTCAAGTCGTAAACAAGACGTCACGTCTATACCAGAATCTGGATTTTGAAAAGAGTTTTGCAATCCGACGCCATTTTTATTTATTTCCTTCGGTTTTATTAGTTTTGAAGTCGATTATCTTGGTCGTTTATCTAGTCGAGTGGATTTTCTGCTACCATAAGCTGGGTCAGGTTTTGTGACGTTTTGCTCTTGGGGGCGTTGGACGGTGTTGTGGTGTTGTGTTGGTCTTTGAAGGGTTGTATTGATCTAGTCGAAGTGGTAGTGTTTGCTTTATGTGATGTCTAGTGTGGATGTCTTTTCTGTCTTTGTGCTTTCTTGGGTTTTGGTGTCTTCTTGGTTGTAGTCTGTCTATTTTATCTCTTGTCCCTTCTCCTTTCTTCTTATTCATCTTTGTTCTAGTTCCTGCTCCTTTGGAGTCTTCTCTTTGGTCTTGTTTCCTCTTTTTCTTCCTTCTACTTGCTTTCTTTTTCTTTAACTGATATTTCTTTCCATTCACCTTCTATCTTTAGTTTCTGCTTTTCTTTTGACTTCTGTCCTTTAAGCATCTCTTCCTCTTCCCCACGTCATTTATCTTTTTTTCTTGTTTTAGCTTTTCTCTGTTTTGTTTATGGTTCTTACTCCCTCTTTCTCTTTATAGCTGCTATTGTTTCTCATTCATGACCATTCTGTAGCTTCTCTATCGTCTTTTGTCTCTATATTCTTCCTTTTTCTCCTTCTCTGCTCTTTCTTGTCACTTTATATTCTTCTTTTGTTCTTCTACTTCTTTCTGTTCATTTTCCTAGTTTCGTATAATTCTTTTTAGTTTCGGATCCTTGTTCCCATAGATCCGGATTGTTCTTCTTTCTGTAGTATCCGCTTTGCCCTTCTTTGATTTCTATTCCTTGTAGTATACTTTGGTATGTTTAGCTTTTATTTCTTGTACTTTGTCTTGTTTGTTTAATTTTTGATTTTTTAGTTTTCTGTACCTGTTTCTTCTTTTCGTTCGTTCTTCTTCATTGCTTTCGGTTTTTGTATCTTTTTTGTTCGGTTTTCGGTATTTCGTGTTTGTTCTCTCTCTAATTTGCTTTCTGTCTCTTCCTTTTCCTACTTCTTCTTTAGTTTCTACTTCTCTCTTTTCCCTTCTTAAATTTCTATTTCTTGTTGTATACGTTGTTGTGACTAGCTTTTATTTGCTGTAGTTTGTCTTGTTTGTTTAATTCTTGATTTTTGGTTTGTTCTATTTTTTCTTTTGTTTCTATCTCTTTTTCTAGTTCCTGTTTCTTCTTCTTTTGGTTCTTCTTATGTTTTCGGTTTTTGTTTCTTTTGCTTCCTTTTTTCTTCTGTTTTTTTGTGTTTGTTCTTTCTCTTATTTATTGTCTATTTCTTCTTTTTCGTCTTTCTTCTTTAGCTCCTTCTCAATCACCTTCTTTCTTTTGTTTTTATTACACGTTTTGACTCATTGTCCATTTTTTCCTTCTTTTTCTTTCTTACTTTAAATTTCTCTCTTTTCCTTTCTTATTCTGTACTAAAAAAAAATTTTCCTTTTGATGTTTGTCACTAGTAAACCAACACTTCCGCCTAAATATTCTATTCATCTTCTCCCGAACGCACTGTTTTCCTCTGTCTCTCTAAACGGTTTTCAACTTTGTGAAGATGTCTTGAACCATTCAAATCTAGATTCGCATGAGATTCTATCTGGAACTCGCGAATTTGTTTTCCGCCAGCAAACTTCTTCCCCTCCCGTTGATTTTTTCTCTTGAATTTCTTTTATTCTCGAATTCGAATTCCGGTTTTAGAAAAGAGTAAAAGCGATTTTCATTTTCAAACATTCAAAAGATCAAACCAGATATCTTTTAATGAGATTAAGCGAAGGCTTAAGCTCGACAAAGAATAAGCAAAGGAGGGAAAAACAGAGATGGAGAGAGAGAGAGAGGATGAAAACGAAAATGAGAGGAGGAGATGGGAGGAAAGATGAAGCGGGGCGGGGCGGGGGTAACAAAAACTCCCGGTTAAATCATCTGGTGGATTCGAATTACGCCAGCAAAATAAAAAAGAAAATTTTTTTTGGAATCATATCAAATATTCAAAAAGAAGTTTTTAATTACCAAAAGAGAAGGAGGAGGAGGAGAGGGACAGGGAAGGAGGGAGGAGTGTGTGACAGGACTATTTCATATCTCGTGACACTTTTGAAAAGAGCGCAAAGTCAGGTGTAATCCCTCTTCTCTCTCCCATGTCTTTTTCGGATCTTCAGATTCCGTCACCCTTTCGGGATGCTGTGAGTAGTGAGTTTGGTAGGTGGAGGTGGAGGAGGAGGAGGAACGAAGGATGTAATTAAAGATGAAGTTATGATATTTGTCTTGTAAATTATAATTAGTGAATAAATGAGTCGAAGGGCACGTAGTTAAAGGAACATGTGTTCGCCTCGGGGGAGAAATGTTCTTTTGAAAAATGATCTTCTCATCGACCGGATCGCCCCATCTTCGTCATCTTTCCTTCCTTCGAAGCTTCTTCCTTGTCGTCCTCTTGATCGGTTTTTGTTTTTATCGGTTTCATAGGATGGCTGTTGTTTGTCATTGTCTCCGATTCCCCCTGTGTTTGTGTCCCGTCTGTGTGTACTTTGAGCGGGGAGATCTCTCTCTCTTCCAGATGATTAATTTCATTTCCGTTTGGCTTTGAATATCAGCTGTGGAAGGAATCAGATTCACTGAGGAGTGAGATCTCCAAAGATTCTTCTACCGCCCAAGTTGATCGACAAAATGTCTTCCCGAGGCGAGGAAATTCCACGCTGGAAACTCGAAAGAAAGCGGTACCATGATTCCCTTTCAATCATCTTCTTCTTTCTATCATTTCGACCAAAAATACCAAAAAGAGTCGAGCCGTCCGACCGCCTCCTGCCTCCCTATGGCACCGGTCACGAGTTAGTACCCACACGTCTTCTCCCGGGTGATGCCCAAGTAATCTGTTTATGGTCCTCGTAAATCTCGCTCAAATTTAGATTTATTGGGTCATATTAAAGTATAAAAAAGGTTTTTATGTGTCCGAGCGGTGGATCTTGGTTTCCGGTTTAGATGACGAACCCAGTACGAGTGGGTGGGACATCCAGTGTAGGTGATCTGGTTTGATATCATCATTGCAGGAGTGACATTGATGATCTTGTCATTGCTCTTGAGTGACGGTAGGCATGTGGAAAGCGGAAATGACTCGCGCCTATCTATTTCCCAAACGTCAGAACGGGCGAAATAAAAGAAGAAAAGATTTTGACCGTAATGCCCTTCCGGAAGATCATTCATTTTGTAGGAGAGCAATAAAACGGAATAAATTTCCTTCCTCTCTCTCTCTCTCTTCAAAACAGCGGGCGGACTTGGCCACGGACTTGAATCTCTCTCTCTCTCTCTCTCTTTCATACATTTTTTAAATTCAATTAAAACTAAATAGGTTTTCACAGATTAGAAAGCTGACTTAACTGTTGCCATGGGAATGAAGTTGTTCTTCTCTTGTCTCATTTCCGGAAGTATAATGTAATAAAAAAAAAGGAAAAAGGAAATAAAAAGTTTTTTTGGAGGGGTGGGTGGGTGGGGAGGTTCAACAGCGAGTTTCCATTTCTCATCTCAATACGTTTCTCTTGTTTTATTCACAGTCCATTGCAACGAGCCCCTCGGAATGGAATCTGGAGCGATTCCAGACAAGGACATAACGGCGAGTTCGTACTATGATTCGGCGAGCGTCGGACCTCAACACGGAAGGTAAGACACGTTTCCTGCTGTTCTTCCTTCTCTAGAAGCGTAACACAAAATGGTATCTCCTCGTTTCCTGCAAATCAAAAAATTTCTCATAAAACGAAAAATTCCTTAGAAGACCTACTTTCTAATATGATTAATATGCGACACCACGTCTTTTTAGAGTTCTCAACAAGTAATGATTCCACTCGAAGATGAAAGAGTTTGTGTTGTAGTTGTAAAGAGTAGTTGTCAAGTCTTAATAGAGTAGAGAAGAGACGCTAAACCTACCAGATCGGTCAATTGACCGGTTGCTGGAAACCTTAAAACGATATCATGCTGTCATGAGACTACAGCACTTTTCCTAACACCCATACAGAATCGTTTTGTTATAATTACGACTTTTCTTGTCGTTTTGGTTTTGAGGAGAATTAAACGTCGGTCAATTGACCGACAGTATGTGTTTGCTTTGTGATTAAAACCGTTCTCATCGTCACGTGTTCTCTGACGTCAGTTACCCAATAGGTGATATGTCTGACTCGTGAATGACAGAACTCATGTATGGAATTAGTATTCCGAGACAGTGTGCAACACTTATGAAATGAATATTCTTCTATTGTGCACAATTTATGAAATGAATCTAGCCTGACGATGTGTAGTTTTTGTGAAAGCGACTGTGCGGTATTTTTGAAATGATTCTTCCCAATGATCGGTGTGCAACATTTATGAAAATAATTTTCTTAGGCATTGTGCAGGAATTTTGAAACGAATATTGAACGCAAGTCTACAATATTTATGAAATGAATTGAGCATGAGAGTGTGCAGTATTTTTGAAATGAATTCAGTATGTGAATGTGCAACATTTATGAACTGAATCCTCCATGACAGTGTGCAGTATTTTTGAAATAAGTTTTCCTGAACCTTGTAATTTTGAGAAATGAACACTCAAACGGTGTGCAATATTTTTGAAACGAATATAGAAAGCAAGTGTGCAGCATTTATGAAATGAATTCTCTTGGAAGGAGTGTGCAATATTTATGAAATGAATTGTTCTATTGTCTTACAACTACAGGACATCAAAATGCTGTCATCGTATAGTTTGGAAACGACTATAACACCGCTAAAAAAATTTGTAGACACTTAAAAGACAAAGGAGGATAAGATTTGAATATACAGTAGTTCCGGAAGTGAAAGCAACAAACAAGTATATCCTCAGAAAAATTTCAGAACGTATACTGTAAAGAGAACGATACAGAAAAGTCTGTAGAAGGTGAAATTTGTTTTTAAATCACAGATACTATATTTCATTATAAATAATTAATTGCTACCTTCATTCTATAATATAGGAAATATAAGTGAATTCGAAGAGCGGTTTATAGCATTTTAAAGGAAAACGACTCGCGTAAAACGAGACCTGAATATCAGGCTGGACTAAAACGGGATTTTGAGTTCCAGCGAACGAATACATCAAAGTGGGTGGACAACCGATGGCGGAGAGATACCAAAACGGTTATTTACGGATTTCGCACAAAATTTATGCCAACTTGTTAATAAATCCAGTTTGTCCACACACGAGGACATGTGACTCCCATCTACGGAAAGTGAAACTGGGCCCCCTGGGGCCATGAAATTATAATAAGATATAAAATTCCAGGTACGAAAAGGATTCGAAGATGGTCCCACTAAAAACCAGACGTTGGGGCGTCCTGCTGGAAATTTCATTTCCCATTCTGGAGAGATTAACACTCGGTTAACGCGAGACAGACACTCACAATTAGTTAATTAAACCGGAAGAGGATTTATGCGAACCGATAATGAAATGCGAGGTTTCCGGAAGTGAGGAAGGAAAAACTTCTTCTCCAGGGACGGGGGCTGGGGCTGTGTTGAACCCTTCCTTCCTTTTACTCCAGGTAATAAATTATAAAGCTGTTAGGAAATGAAAATGACAAATGATAGTGAGAGAAGGCGGTGGGGGTGGGAAGTGGGGCAAGGTGGCGGTGGAATATGTTGAGAGATGTTGAGGCTCATCAATTCCCCGGGAGTGGAAGAGAGATTTTCGGTCGAAGGAGAAAAAACGTCGGGAAGACGGTTATTGGCAGAAAATCAAAGTTGGCTTGGAGTTTGAGAATGAGTTCTGACAGGATATTATTTATTTCAATCGTCTTCCTTTTCCGGTTTACCCCCCTTCCCCCTATCCTTCATCCTCCTCCTCTCCTCCTTCTTCTTCGATTTTTAGAAGACCACGCGTTGAGGGACGAATGACTTTTCGAAACTCTGTACATGAATTCGGTGAAGAGATGCGGGGTTTTTGACTCATTTCCGGTCACTTCCGGAAGTACTTCAATTTTTCTACTTGATACCTAGCGGCGTTATAGTCGTTTCCAAACTATATGATAGAGTAGCAGCAGTTTGATGTCCTCTTTGTAAGACGATACTGAACTTTGACGGCTATCAATCATCCTTAAATATTTCAAAAATTACGGAGCAATTCATTTCAAAAATATTGCACACTCGCTTGAAGTATTTATTTAACAAATATTCCACAATTTCTGATAACATTGATTTCATAAATGTTGCACACTCTCATACAAGATTCATATTAAAAATATTGCACGCTCGGTTGAAATTTTTATTCCATAATTATTGCACCATTTCTAAGAGAATTCATTTCATAAATATTGCACACTATCATGGAAGATTGATTTCAGAGATGTGCACACTCGCTTGAAGTATACATTTCATAAAAGTTGCACAATTTCAAGGAATTCATTTCATAAATATTGCACACTGTCATAGGGAATTCATTTCATAAATGTTGCACACTCGATTAAAGTATATATAATAGTTTATTTCAAAAATATTGCACAATGTCCAAGAGAATTCATTTCATAAATTTTGAGCATTATAGTGGATTCATTTCAAAAATACTGCACAAATTTCAAGGAAGTTGATTTCTAAATGTTGCAATTTCATAGTGAATTCATTTCAAAAATATTGCACACTCGATTGAAGTATTTATTTCACAAATATCCCACAGTTTCTAATAACATTGTTTCATAAATGTTGCACACTACATGTAAAATTTGAGAAGTTGAAAGTGAACGGAAATTGTGTAGGTCGGTCAATTTTAATTTTTGTTTTTGAAAATGTAGTGGTTTCAGGTTCACGTGAAAAACCGGAAGTGGAAAGACCTGAAATTTTTTTTTCTTTTCAAAACTGTTTTGTAATAATTGGATTGGAATTTGAGAACCTGGGAATAAACAGGAAGTGTGGAAGTCAGGAAATTTTAATTTTTTTGTCAAATGTAGTTATTTGAGGTTTACGTGAAAAACCGGAAGTAGAATGACCTGGAATTTTTCGTTTAGTTTTATTTTAGTTTGAAAAGATGGAAACAATGTCCTTCGGTAGTGTTTTAGTCAGTGAGTGAGACGGAATTTGAGACCACCTCCCCAAAAAACAAAAATCGGAAGTGTGTAGGTTTAGAAATTTAAAATTTACGTGGAAAACCGGAAGTTGGAAACCTGAAATATTTTTGTTCAGAATGATCCTACTGTGTATAGAGACGGGTTTGAGAGCGTTAATATGAAGGAAACCGGAAGTAAATGAATTGTGAAATTTGTTTAGAGATTTTTAGAAGGGTTTAATAGGAAACCGGAAGTTAAAAAAAAACTTGGAATTCTTCGTTTCCCTTTTTTTAGCTGGTAAAGATGGAAGTGATGTCCTTCAGAACTGTTATAGTCAGTGAGTACGCTGGGATATGACAACCTAAAAACGAACCGGAAGTGAAGTTTTAATTTTTTTTGAAAGATGTGGTTGGAAATTTAAGTTCACATGGAAAACCGGAAATGGAAAGACTTGAAATATTTTATCCAGAACTGTTTTAGCCTGATTATAGGTTGGGGTTTAAAAACGTGAATATGAAGAAAACCGGAAGTGAATTAATTGTGATTTTTGAACGGGGTGAATAGACAACCGGAAGTGAAATGCTCTAAGATTTTTCGTTTATTTATTTATTTTTTAAGCTGAAAAAGACGGAAATGGTATCCTTCGGTTGTGTTTTAGTCAGTGAGTATGATGCGATTTGGCAACCTTAAAACGAACCGGAAGTGTGTTGGTTGGGAAATTTTATTTTATTTTTGAAAAACCGGAAGTAGAAAGACCTGAAGATGTTAGTTGAGAATAGTTCTTGTTGGTAAATAGAACCTGAGGATGAGTGGATACTTTGGGATATTTTTAAAGGGTTTAGATAGATAACCGGAAGTGGAATGACCTGGAATTTTTATTTTTAAAACGATGGAGGTTGTCCTTGGAATTTTTCACCGCCTTCTTTTGTTTTCTTTGAAATTCTTTCAATAAGTAGAGGAGGACAAATCAAAATTTCATCAAAACGAGTTTTCGACCTGATCGTTCATCTTCCTCCCTCCGTGGACGAGGGGCAACCACGCCTGTTCTTTCACCGACTTTGTTTGAAGTGAACAACAAAAAAGACAAAAGAGAAGAAGATGGAGGAGGAGGAAGACATAACATTTTCTTTTTTGTCTGGCAAGGAGGGAGAGGGAGGAAAGTTTTTGGTAAAATTTGAGTATGAAACACGCTCGGGCCCATTTTTAATTTATGAATATCCACACGCATGACCGAGTCTTTGTCTTTGTCGAAGAAAAGGTCGACAAGAGGAAGGAGGCCAAGGAGACCAGAGGAGAAGAAGACGAAGAAGAGAAGGAAGTTTAGCTAACCACACTCCGTTATTCATCTTGAAGGAGGGAAACGGAAAACCTTTTTCCATTCCCTCCTCCCTCCCTCCCACTCACCACCACCACTCTCTCCTCCTCCTCCTTCATCCTCTCAACCTTTCTTCCTCGGTTTATGGTTCTCCGTGAATTCCTTTTTACTCATTCAAAAGGTGGAGAAAGTGTCCAGTTGAAAATGTTTTTTTCCTTTCTTCTGGAGGTTGAAGGATGGAGAGAGGACAGGGGAGGAGGAGGAGGAAGATTAGCCTGAATCCCTGGGATTTTTTGTTGTGTTTAGTTTATTTAAAGATGGATCTCGATATTGTGTCGCATAAAGTACAAAAAAAATTTTTTTCTTCTTCTTCATCTCTTTGTCTTCTTTCTTCCTCATGCGTGAAACCCGGAGAGGTGAGGGGTGGGTGGGTAAGGAGCAGGAGGGGATGGAATTTCATCTCCGGTATTGTGATCTGGAATTTTTCCTCCCCGCCATTTTAGATAGTGATTCCGGGGAGTTCCCGTTACACAAAATCACTTCCTGTTGTCTGGTCTAAATGGTCGGTCGAGTTCAAAATGAAATTGTCCTCCCTCTTATCTAGATAAAAAATATTTTTTTATCTGTGAGGGTTGGACGAACGGTAGAGGACGAACAGTTGCAGGAGGAGACACTCGACATACGTTTACCATGGGTGTGTGTTGTGTACGTTTCCGTTAGCGTTTCTTTACGGTGTCGAGTTTCGTTTCCGTTCAGCCAGGAGGGGGTGGATGGTGGTGACGGGGGTTGGTCGGGTCACTTTCTCTTCCCTTATCTCATCTATTTTGATGTTTGAGTGGTTTTTTATCTGAAGAAGTGGACATGGTCACCTTTCATCGAAATGTTTATTGTCTGTCGTCTATTGTTATGTCTGATATGACTTCCACCGCCTTCTCGAAAAGGTCCAGAGAACGGAAATTGGTTTCAAGAAACACAGGAAGTGGGGAGGTCATCAACAGAATACTATTTCACTCACACTGGTACAACAATGCTTCGTTTCGTCGCACAACTCCTAAGAGAATTCATTTCAAAAGTATTGCACTTTATCATGGGCGATCCACTTTAAAAATATTCCAGTCTCGCTTAAAATGCTCATTTCATTAAAACTGCACATTGTCATGCTGTATTTATTTCATAAATAATGCACACTTTCATGCAGAACTCATTTCTAAAATATTGCACATTGCCTGGGAACACTAATTTCGCTAACGTGGGCTCATAATGTGTTAATCATATTTAGTCACATGAATATTGTACAACTTCTCCGACAATTCATTTCAAAAATATTGCACAATAATGTATGAGATGTATTAACATAAATATAAAGGGTGTTAATGTTAGTATATAACTTTTTGGCTTTCACGCCCGGTCCCAATATCTCACAGATGACATGAATCACCATCTGTCTCACACGTCATAACTTTCATCCAAGGATTAGTTACAAGCTCAGGTTCGCGCTCCTTCTGTTAGCTTCATCTTTAGTTCGTTTTAATATTAATCACTCGGCCTCTTTATTACCCAAAGTCGCCAATTTTTGTTCGCAGATTTAAATTTATACCTGAAACGAGGTTGAGAGTTATTATAGTTAGCAGTTACTCCTCCCCTTTATAGAACCTGAAATAATTCATTTAATACCTCGAACCTTTTCCGTCGTGATAAAATGTTACGTCGACTTGAAACAGAGGATTTTATTACTCCATCTTGTGGGACTTCTAAGAAGGTGAGGAGGTCGGATAGGTTTTAAATGATGAGATACGGTTCTTCTTATAAACAGGGATGATGAGTGACATCATTATCTTAAGCTAAAGATGGCGGGGGGCTCGACTTTTTTGTTGCCGTTTTTTTATAATTTTCCCGGGAAAAATTAAATATAATTCGCACCTGTCAGTGTTAGAGCTTTCATCCTTGACAAATGCCTCGGGACAATTGAAATATATCTTAATTCAAAGGTGGAGGTAGTGAGAGAGGAAGGTAGTAAAGGCGAGGAGGGAGGAGGTGGAGAAAAGGTTTACATTAATCATGACAGTCATAAAATTTTTTTTTGTTTTTATTTTTAAATCTTCATAAAAACCTGATTACGGTCCGGGAATAATGAGTTTAGCGTTTTTTTTGTCGCCTCGTCTTTTCAACAACCTTTCTCCTCCTCCTCCTCTCTCCTTCTCACGTGAGAGACGTAAAAAGGAATAAAAACACCGGAGAGACGCCAATGCGGGCCGTTAAATCGGACACGAAGGCAATCGAGGAATTGAAGCACGTGACTCGGGTTAAAGGTTCACTCCCTCCCACCTCCGTAATGGAGATAACCTTCGGAGGAGAGGAGAAACCGGGCGCCAGGCACTCGGGAAAACGGAAACCGACGTTTCCCGATGACGAACCGCAATACATTTAACAACAGCAGCAGCAGTAACAACAACAATCACCCCTCCCGAGATAACGGAATGAAGTTCCTCCTCCTCCTCCGGGGAAAACTTCCGGTTTTACCCGCTCGCAGATACGTACTCTTTGAACCTCCCCGTACAAATCGGTTTGGATGCGATAACAGCCATTTTTAACAGGGAGGAGAGAGGAGGTGCGGAGGAGGGAGGAGGATATCGACTTGGGAGTGCCCGCGTGCGTTTATTCGCAAAGTGAATTGTCGAAAACCGGATGAGGTTTATCGCGTTAATGCCGTCATAGTTGGTCATGATTAATACGGCTAATCTATTTCGCGTCGGTTGGGAGGGATGAGGGAGTGAAAGGGAGGAGGAAGAGGAGAGGAAAGAAGAACAAAAAAAAAATTTCATTTGGAGAAGAGAATATCGAGACTGGCCAGGTTGGCACCGATCCTTCTTAGCTTAATACTCCCGAGAGCTTTTATTCGAAGAAGCTTTCAATCATGGCGTCGGACAGGCGTCGGAAAATGTTAACTCTTCAATACCGGAAGTGGGAGGGAGATAAAAAAGGAAAAACCACCAAATCCGCGGGATTTAAATCTCATCCGCATTGAAAATGGAAAACAAAAAGAAAAACTTTTACCCAAAGATTCTGATTGACCAGGTGAGCTTTCCTACCTCACTTCCGGTCGGAAATGGATTTTATGTTTAGAAGAACAAAGTGGTGGGAATGACACCGCCGGTAAGCCATCAATCCATATTTCCGAGAGAGAAAGAAAATCCTTGCGGAGAAATAGGTCGAGATAAGAAGATGAAAGAGTCGTGGGAGGAGGGATGCTGGGAAACCGGAAGTGAAAAATAAGAGAGAAATAAGTAAATAAGACAAGACACACTCGAGAAAACATTTTTTATATCCTTGTAAGACTTAAGGGAAGAATGCGTGAGGATGACGCTTATCAATTTTAATGTCTATCTTTCACGTCAGCTTTTCTTCCTTTCTTTCACTTCCTCTTCTCTTCTTCCTCCTCCTCCTCCTTCCACTAGAAAATGTCAGATAGAAGAGAAAAGTCTTTTTTTCTGTGTTTCCGGTTTTTGTTGTTTTACGTTGGAACGAAACCCTCGAAGAATTTTTCGGGTGGGTGGGTATGACACTTGGAAGCTTTTGTTTGGTTCTGAGAGCTTTCCAACAGATTATCGACTGTCATCTACCCATCGTGGTCACCTGTAACGATTTTGATGATAACCTAGAAGTTCGTGGAGGATGAAACGAGGTCATGGTGGTGGTGTGTGTGAAGGAAGGAAAGTAAAAACGGAGGCGAGAAGAGAGATGATGATGGAGAGGAGTGGAGGAGGAGGGAGAAGAGTTAAAAAGTTGAGAACGGAGTTGATGGCGTTTTAAAAGGACTCGCGAACGGGCGAACGGGTTTGTAAGTTAAACATAAAAACGGGAGAAACATTTATAGCAGCCGTTAATGATCAAATAAAGTCTTTCACTCCGATAAGATCCCTTTTTCTCTTGCTGACTCCTTTCCCTCACCGCTCCCTCCACCGCCTTCTCTTAAAATTGAGGTTTTATTTTGAATTAACTCCTAAATTCTTTTACGAATTAACTCGGGAGGAGGTTTATCCGGGAAAGATTTTGTTTTTGAATAATGCACCGATTCGGTTCTGGAAGAAAAGTGTCGCGCGACACAAGATAAAGTTTCATCCCTTCGAAATGGGAATTGTCTTTCCCGGAGTTCCAACCTGGAAGAAGGAGAAGGTGGATAAAGAGGAGGAGGAAGGAGGAGGAGGAGGGAGGCAAAAAAAAGGAATTTAGTGAGGTTCTAAAAATATCGGGTCGTTATTCCGGGCGTTTTTTGGGATCTTAAGCTTATTTTTAAAAGACGGAGGAGGAGGAGGAGGGATGAGGAGAAAGACGAAGAGGAGGATGGGAGGCGTAATTTCTTTTTATAGTCGAAGAATCTGAGAGGAAATTGTCAGAGTCGGAAGAAAAGGATGACGTCGTGAGTCGAGGGGTTTGTGAGAGTTTTTGTCATTGTTCGGGTGGTTGGTTTGGTGATATCGAGAGGACGACGGGATGATGAGGTTTTTGAATTTTGTGTTGAGGATTCTTCTCTCTATTCCCAGAAGCCTGAAACACTATTTCACTCACACTGATATACGGACTATGATTCATTTCATAAATAACGCACACTGAATCCAAAGCATTTTATATAAAGATCACACTCGTAGATGTGATGCATTTCACACTGAGAATTCATTTCACAGTCGATTGAAGTATTCATCTCAACATCATTGAGGTATTCATTTCAAAATTATTGCACACTTCACTGAGGAATTCATTTCAAAAATATTGCACACTGTCTAAGAACACTTATTTCATAAACAACGGCTTATAAATGTGAATCGTATTTAGTCACAATACTCCTTAGAGCTTTATTTCAGAAATATTGCACAGAATAGTATGAGATCCATATTATATATGATGTATTAATGTTAGTATATAACTTTTGGCCATTACGCCGCATCAAATAAGCGTACCTGTCTGTAATATTACCGTAACGCCAAATTACCCTAACACCGGAAGTACCAAACAGTTTTTATACAAATGTTAGTCCGAAGTTACATACTAACAGTGCTAATAGAAAATGTTACAACTCACATCATGAATGGCAGTTAAAAAACTTCGGCGTAATATACAGCCAGAAGTCAGCAGAAGGAGGTATCAAGTTTGGTTATAAGGTGATTGAGATACAGTGTGACCAACCGAATGTGCCTAAAAGGAGGGATTTAAGAGAAAATAGTACAACAGGAAGAACAAAATCTGTAAAACGTAAAAAAGGGCAGTGGCATGGCTGACAGAGTTCAACTTCTTCCGGAAGAAAAGACCAGGGGAGCATGTTTCGTCGAGGCAGAAAGAACTGGGGATCACTTGAAGGGAGATGTTCTATGACAGATGCTCAAACGTCCTCAACTCCAAGTGAAACCGAAAGCAAAAACTGGAGTTGGAACAGCGTGGTTCTTACTCAGCCGGAATGAAGAAGAAGAAGAAGAAGACACATCGAAGATTTAAGACGGAAACGAAACAGTCACGTAGGAAACGAAGGAAGGAAGGTAAGATGAACGGAGAGGAAGATTGGAAAGGACTTGCCACGGGTCATTCATCGTCCTTCCAAGTCTTTGGAAACCTCAGAGTTGGTCGCTAAGAAACTCAAAGTTTCCAAAGCCGGGAAATTGGAGAAAGTTTCCCAAAGAAAAACGGGCAAAGACGTAAAAGATAATAAAGAAATCCGTAAGTTTCGAAGAAGGATAGCTGTGGCCAAGGAGGTAGGGGTGAGTGGGGTTATGAGGCGAAGGATTAAAATCCATCCGATCTATATTAAAACGAGAGAGGAGAGGGGGAAGGGGGGGCAGAGAGAGACCTGAATTAGGTTTAAAATTAGCCCAGAAACTTAGTCAGAGAAAGTTTTAAATTAATGACCGGTTGTGCCACGATGCGGTCACATAAAGGGACTCCTGGAATTACCTGAGTTTTGCGACGACAACAACCTCGAGAAACTCCTTATCATGAATATTCATCTCTTGTGTATTATGCACGTTACCCCGCCTCTCCCTCTCCCTCTACCCCACCACCTCCTCCTCCTTCCAACGTACCTGTATATTAAGGTCTCTCTCTTGCTCTCGTTTCCTTCTTTTGTTATGAATTATGTCGTGTTCTTCGGTCAAATTTTTTTTTCCTTTTTATTATTTCCCTCGGAACCCCACGCGAAATTCTTTTCTTGCATACGGAATTTCATTTTATCTTTATCTTTATCTAGATTTATATCTGCGGGGGTATTAAAAAGGGAACAAAATGTTGGACACAAAGATTTTGTCATATTGATTGTCAAATGTCTTTTTGTTTGTGTCGAAGTGGCCACAGCTTTTTTTACAAAAGTTGAAAACCGGAAATACGAAGTGGCGATGGGTAGTTTGATACTTACCCTAAGGGTAGTTCTGGAACGAATCCTAAAACAGAGATGGGGTAGAAGAAATAATACTGGTAACGAAGCACGTGGGTGGTTGGAAACGTTCAAC